>JAJKFJ010021057.1:0-15000 GCA_027382625.1 Tetmemena sp. SeJ-2015
TTTTTTAAATAAAATTTTAATTTTTTTTTTAAAAAAAAAAAAGTAAATTTTAACTTTGAAAATTTTTATGTTTTAAATGTGAGTTATCTTGCACTTTGATTATTCCTATTGCTCTTAGTCTCTGATTAATTACTGTCGACTTGAAGGTGGGCTTATATGACTCCACTTCCACTCTTATTTTGTAAGCCATGACTTTCCCCAGGTTTTATTTACTCCTTTACAGCATTGGTCAGAATTTTCGAGTAAATCTATTTTTGGAGTTTTTGAGATAGTTGGTCAAGAATCTAAGTGAGTGGCTCAATTTCAGGTGACTGCGCAAGTATGTCTCCCTTTTGAACTCCTCTTATATGTTTATTAACATTCTTCAAATTCTTCTCCAAAGACGAATTCATCTCTTAGAAAGCCAGTGACATTAAAAAATGCTTCTAACTTATATTTTTACATTTGGTACATTTCCTTCTGAATATTATCGGCAGACTGCTGCGACTTTTGCTTATTGGCTTGCTTTATTATCTCTGCCCTTGTATCAAACTTCTCAGTGTCAGATATTTCTTCTAGCTCTTCCAGAGTGAAGTCGTCTGCAAGCTCATCCTCGTCCTCTTCTTTGAAATACTTGTTCATCCTAGCCATCATCTTGTTCCCATATCAAAATATACTTTAAACTAAGTACCACCAATTGATTTTCTAAAACTTCCACCACCTGAATCAACAATTAAATTAATTCAGATACCTAATCACATTATATATGAAAGGTTTTAAAGTTATAATGATTATTGCCGAATTTAATTAAACTTATATTGAATGATGAGAGACACTCACACCAATATAATTATTAAACTCTTATCTGAAATAATTTTGAAGTTAATTTATGAGATAAAATAATATTTATTGGTTTTACTGTTGGATGATTATCTCTTTCTCCTTGGAGATGACCTTCTAAATATTAAAAATACTTCTCCTAGCATTAGGGCTATCATCAGCATTAACTTAACTATCATTGCCTGAGTTATCTCTTGCATTATTCCTCAGTCCATTCAAACCCCTAATTTTTGGAGAGTTAGGGGATCCTTCCTCACCAGAGTTTTAATCATTAGAATTGTTTTCTTCATCTTCCTCTTCCGAGAAGCTAGAAGATTCTAATGAGTCTTTTAATCCTTCACTAGACTTATTTAGTATGTTTCCACCTGTCTTCACTCCTGTTTTATTTTGGTGTCTCTTGTACTTCTACAAAATTTATAAGCTATAATTAGAACCAATTTACAATAATGAATATAGTGGAATGACAGTTATAATTTGGACACTTACTCTCCTGAATTCTATGCGTCTGTCATAGGCTCTCTCATGATAAAATTTCTTAGCATCTGGATAATCCTCTAGCAGTTTCAAAAACTTGCTCTTTTTCAAACACATGCAATAAGTATGCTCATTTTCTCCTGACTTTCTATAAATATAATTTAACTTGTAAACGATTTAAGAACGCAGATTCATTAAAATCTAAAAGTCACCAAAATAAGAGTAGGTCGGCAGCGCAAAGAACTCATTCTCTTTAGATACTCCTCTCAAGCTTAAAATAACAATTCCTTTGTAAATCAGATACAGTTCAGGAAAAGATAAAATTTAATAAAGTTTCTCCATGCTTTATTATTTCAGACTTCGGTATATAAATGCGGCAATACAGATGGGATAGAAAATCACTATACTAGGAATTTTAATTAAAATCGGTGATTTATTAAAATAATAAATAGAAATTTGCAACTTTGTGTCAGTTAAAATTGTTGGTTCACCCCCTGATCTGTAGCTTGTCCGATAGCTTATCAAAAGTTAACATGAGTTTCTTTAGTCATCGCTCCAGCACCTCTAGGCAGTGAAATATAACTCGCGCACTCATCATATACTTATATTTAACTTAATTAAAACTTGTATCGCTTATTACACTTTTCGAGCAAGTTAAAAGAATAAAAAGTTATTAAAATTTAATGCTTATTTGAATAGTGTAATCAGTATTTAAATTGGACACACTTCATCAGCCACTGATTTTTTCCATTTTAATTTAATATTTTAGTCCCGGAATTAAAAAACACAAATGCCACTTTTTTCGGTAGTGGAAACTTAGAAGTTGGTTCAGGGAGTTTTAAAAGAAGAGAGGAAGCTGGCCCAAGATTCAAGTTTATGTACTATAAAGATCCGTCTCTAATTGACACTCAGAAATAAAATGAGAAGGCAGCTAAATGAGGAATAGATCAAATTCCATACCTAATTCAAATTAATTAAAAGACGTTAAAGTTTAAAATTCTATGTTGGACTTATCTATTTTAATTCTCCTTTTTATTAAATTCTAAGGTATAATAAATTCTTGGCCTGCCTCAAACTCTTCATCTTCAAACATATAGTAAAAGTTTTGCTTGAAAGATCCAAATAGTTTAAATTGAAATATTTGTTTATGTTAAATTGAAGTTCATTGATGAGCTTATACCTTAGTTTTGGTTTGAGTTAGACATAGAACTCGTATGAGTGAATAAGGTTAAAGTCCAATAGAAATGAGGCTTCTACATAGTTCTTGATGTTGTCGTAAAGTCCTTTAGGAAGATGCTTATTGGTGCGAGACTTATCGAGTCTTCTCAGCCATATATCTAGATCTTCAATCTTCTCATCAATGATATCCTGAAGTTTGGATTCTTAGACAAGAATGTTATTGATTGATCCCATCAGGAAAGAGAAAAAACCTATACCTATAAACTCCACTGCCATTTGGAACACATATTCATTATTTGTGAATCCTCTAAAGTCTCCATATCCAACAGTAGTGAGTGTAGTGATAATGAAGTAGCAAGCTCTAATGTAGACTTAAGTTAAAGAGTTCTTATCAAAGTCTGGTTTATTATTACCTTTCTCATCGTCATTCAAGTTCGTTCGATCAAGCCAAGAGCCTTCAGTTTAAAGCCCAATCATAGACCAAATACACGCCAGGATGTGAATGATGTATATCAGATTTGCTAACAGAGAATATATAAATTCATCCAAAATTACTAATATAGCTAATAAGTAAAATAGCCATTTATTTAAGAGTGATGAAGTAAAATACTCTTTCAATAATCTATTTATTCAGACCGACACGATTGAAAAGCTTGCTAAGATACATGTTTAAGAATTGCAAAAATTTTCTGAAATGCACGTATCTAAACATCTTAAGCCAATAAAAATCCCCATTCTCTTAGGTTATTAGTCCTGGAAGCGTGGACACGATATCAAATATGAAGTAACTTTTGATGTATGCTTTTGATATGTCTTTAAGTCTTACTTGCCATTCAATATCCTATTGATAGGCTGTGAAAAAGTTAAGCACTATATTTAGCAAGAAGGAGACATCGTAGAGTAACTCCCATAAGTTATAAATACATACTTATGTTATTTATAAGAACGTACGCCTTATTAAATCGTAGGGAGGCTCATAGTCAAATGCTAGTGTGAACGGGACAAGGAAGAAGCTAACTGCCAATCCAAGATTAATATAGATATCCCAGAAGGCTTTGAATGTACTTTTTTCAGGATGAATAATCAAGTATAGCTGCACAAAAGAAGTTTTCTTGGCGGCCTCTTAGACTGTTTTGCCTTCTTCCTCTTCCTCGTCATCATTAACCATATCGAGATCATCAAGACCCCCGAGAGGCTGCCCTTCTAATCTACGATTATCTACCTTATCGATTATAAATATATTATAACTATAAGTATAGATTGATTTGTTGATGAATTAGAGTTTGAAACGCATCATTTAAACGTGTCTTCTCAGTTTATCCCACAGCTCCCTTGTTCTTTAAAATATTTATATTTAAAATGTCTCTCCTCTCTTTTTTCTGCTGCAGATTTTTCAAAATCTCCATCTCTTTAAGCTTACTTCTTCTTTTCCTTTTCCTTATTTTAATTCATTATGAAATCCAAAAATTAATTAAAAATCATAGTAAAATTATTTCTCATATAAAACCTTTTTATATATTTTTAAAAAATTTATTAGTCATTTAATAAAACAACTTATCACTAAAAATCCTGAAAAATAAAAAAATATTAGACGATACGTTATATAACTGATTTTTGGGCTAATCTGATTATATAAGATTATCAAAAGTTTATATCATAGTTAACAATCACGAATACTTTAACTATTTGGCAAACAAGATTTTTGAAATAATAATATAATAAGCCTTTTACATAATTATTAAATTTAATTAATCATTATAAAACATAAATGAAAAGCTTCTTAGTGTCTGATACTCTTTTTGCAAAGCGGCTGCACTTACTATAATTATAAATCAAGCAACCTTGTTAAAGTAAAAATGATTTGGCAAAGATAATTATTTTCTGAATGTAAATGGTTTTCTTACCAGCAACAAAGAAGTCGTTATGTTATTAGCTAAAAATTAGAAGGAGAGGATTGCTTTTTCAAATCATCTCTATCCGATCCTTCACCTTCGCCTTCTTCATTTGCAACGATTCTATCTTGAGAATTCCAATTTTCTAAAAATAATTAAGTATTTTAATCAATCTTAAAATTTTTGTGATCAAGTCCCAAATTGGTAGTAAGGGGTTGTATTCTAGTAGTTTAGTTGACAGAAGTTATATTTGTGCGAGAAGGTGTGCGATCAAGCTGCTCTTCTTCAGGTTCTTCCCTTCTATTGCGTCCATTTTATCTCATTTTTAAATATTAAAATGGATATCCTCTATGCTAGTATTTTCATATACAATCATTAAGTAAATAAGATTCAAATATTTACAAATCAGATATGCAGAAAATATGAACTTAACTTTTTTAAATTCCATTAGAAAATGGTCAAGATATTAACAATTATTAAAAAATATTAGTTATTAAAAAAATCATAGATATGCAGATACTTTATTTTTACTTAAGATCAGATAAAAATAACTTCAATCAATATATCCAAGATTTAACAGAAATAGATCCCCATATTAATTAAATTAATAAGCATAGTTTTAATGAATTTATAAATAGCTAAAAATTTTAATGTAAAATCAAATTAATTTATATATTAAATTAAAATGTCTTTAAGAAGCGGCATTGAAGTCTCCCAAATTAAATAATCATTAGACCATTCGATTCAGCATAAAATTCTAAGAAATTAATATCTTTTCATCATTTGTGTGGAAGAGCTCAGTTCAGAGTTATAAGCGACACAAGTTTGTTAATTTTCATATTTCAATCTAAAAATTAATGCGCGTATCATATCTTGCTACTGAGAGGTGTAGAGGCGATGATTAAAAAGAAAATCAAATCAATTTTTGATGGGAACATGATTATTCTGTAAATAACTATAGCCCAATAAATCGTTATAAGTAGATCGTTGGACTATTTTCTTTCTTCTTTGTGAAAATTAAGCATATTTGGTTTAAGATAATAACAGAGTTTTGGTTTTAAAATTTTTGATAAACCAAACAGCCAAAGGGATATCAAACTTTAAAGAAAGAAAGAATTTATAAATGAAAGTTTTGGACTTACCATCACAAATTTGGGAGCTAAAACTCATCATTTGATTGTAAAGGATTTGGATTTTACTAAATAACCCATTTATTAATGTTTATCATAAAAAATAGGTCTGAAACAGTATAGATAGAATGATTTTTATGAGGTGTCGAGGACACCATTAATTAGCTCCAACTACCCCGCCGATTCACAGCTTGGAATTCACCAAAGTATACTCATGAAATTACAAGCTGATTGATGTTTGCATTGATATTCTAATCTCCTCATGATGGTGATATCCTCCTGCGGGTCGGCTGCATACAAAATGAGTTGGAAGCTCTTGCAATCAATATTCATCTTAAAAGGTTTTACGAATCCTATATCCTTTGAAGGAGCATTGCAGAAAAGAAGACTTCACTCCTGCTCTTCTAAGTTTCTCAAGACTACTCATTATCATCATCTTGTTGCAATCTACTTCACTGGGCAAGCCTTCTCTCTCTCGCTGTACATCACTCGAGTGTGGCAGTCTTCCTTGAATACTCTCAAATGAAAGTGTGGGACATGCTCTTAAAATAGATCCTAGGAGTCAAATCTGTGAAAGAAATCAGAGAGAGGCCGTTTACACTGTGCTTTTACTCGAATAGTTTTATTATAGTTTTCCCCGAGCTTAAAAGATCACACAGCTTGATGAAAGTTGTTTCTTGAAAATATACTTCACAATTTATCAAATAATGTTCTCTCTTTTATCATGCATTATATAATTTTGAAAACTTTAACAAGTACTATTTTGAGCCCTACTTAAATGAAAATATTCCTCACAGAGATGAGGAGTATGAGCACATAGAGAAGATTAGAGAAAAACTTCTAGAGCAAGTTGAAGTATTTGAGAAGATTTAAGACACTCAACTTAAAATCCTCTCTACTCCTCCAAAGCAAACAGAATCAAAAATGGCAGAGCCCTATCTTGTTGGAAATCAATTAATTTAATTTAGGAAGCTTCGAAAAGAAGAGTGATTACATGGAGGGAACCTAGAAGCTTGACTTTTTCTTCAAATACATAGACTCTCTTGCGAATAAATTTAACTTAAACATTTTTGAATGAGCTCCTTAATAATTTCACAATTGATCAGTTAACTATGTTTATGCACAACGAAGCTGCAATAAATTCCGACTCTAAGTTGAAATCTTTGTTATAGTTTGACTATTCAGACTTATAAAATAAGTTTGCTGAACATCAAATGGAAGAGAAGAAGCTGAGCAGCAGTTCACTACTTTCAATTTTGGAGTATCCTGATTACAACACTTAGCCAATCTAATGCCATTAGACCTTCAACAAGATGATACTGAGAAGCGGACTCATGAAATCTTTTATCGATAAAGTAAAGAAAGATAAAGAGGTTAAACTTGTGAGAGAGCCATCCACAAGAGCTGATCTTCTCAGGTAAATTTTGGAAGATAATAATTTTATTTATAACAACTACTCCAATCTTGAGAAAGTCATCGCAGAAAACAAAAATTCTAGCTCTCAAGCTAAAATTACATAAGTGGTTAATGATCCTGTAGTTTTCCCTTACTCATTAAGCTATTTGGTGGGGCTAAGTAGCAAGCAATAAGGAGACTAGCAGGACTAATAAAATGTAGCATATCATTTAATAGATGTGGATGAAAAAGCCTCAAGAAGTTCCTTACACACGCTTGCTAAGGATATCAAAGTCTAATAAGTGTTCAATTCTAGAGCCAACTATTCCTAATTAGACTTTTCAAACGTTAAGCTCGAGTTCTTAGTGAAGTGAGATGTCATAATTAACAGCCAATATTATTTCCTCTATTTCCTTTACTTCATTTCCTGTTAGTGAAATTATTTAAAATAAATTTACATAAATAGAAGCCAGAGATTAATTTATAGAATTTAGAGAACCATTAAAATAGTGTTTGTAATTTGATTAGTAAATATGTTCTCTGGAAAAAACCTATTAGCAAGAAACCCTTTCTAAATTTGGAATAAAGGGCTCATCAGATAAGTAGCAGCTCCCATTTAGAATTAAACCACTTCATACAAGTTGACTGGAAACGAATAGCATCGAGAGACTTTCAACTATTTCATTCTTAACAGAGTAAAATAAAATACAAGAGAATGATTTTCCCATAGAATTATGATGATTTATATTTATTCATATAGGATAAATGGTTTATAATTAAAATTAATTCTTCATCAGCACTTGAATCGAACATTCTCTTCTGAGGTTTAATTTTTTATGTGAAAAAGAAGGGATCTAGAAATCAGAGATAACACGAACCAGATAGTGAATCATCCCAAAGAAATCTACAAAAAAGTTATTAGTCAGGAAATGAGTCCACTTTCTAACCTAGATATCTATTTAAACATTAAATGCATCTTTTATATCCTATATTAAATAAATTAACCTTTTATTATTTTATAAATCCCATCTAAATTTTAAGTGAACTTCAGAAACTCAAGTGTTAGTCTTAATTAATTTTTAATATTCTTAAAATTATTTAAAAATGATTCTTTAGCGATATTTAGCAAGGATAATAAACAAATAAGTAAAGAAAATGTTCTAAAAATAATAAAGATAATCAGAATTCGAATGAAATTTAACATCTATCAATCTTATCATGTGCTTGAAGATAGTTTATAATTATAGCGAAATTTTATCATGCTTCTTTTTATTGCACTCTCATTTTCTGATTCTAATGGTGATTAAATTATTATTTAACTAATTTATGATGGTTACATTTATTTAAAAAATAATATCAAACGAAAGAATCTATAGCTGCAAACAATAGACTAAAAGAGAGGGAAAACTCAAAAGTATAAATCTAAAGTCAACCCTAAACAGAAGAAATAAAAGCAGAAGATCAACAATAAACTGATAAACTCAAACATTTATTAGTTTTTATTTTAAAGAATTAAAAAATAATTACTTTAAAAAGAGACATGGGCAGTCAAAATAATTTATTTTAAGAGCTTTCTTTTATTTAAAGAAACTATTAAAGTTAATAAATTAATGAACTTATTATCATATGCATTTAAACAGTTTTAACTCAAAGTTTTAAAAAGAAAAACGAAAAATGCTTAAAACTAATTATTAAAATAAGATTTTTAAACTTTTAAAAGGTTAAAATAATTGATTAACAATTAAGAAAATAAAATTTTATAAAATGGCTTTATTGCTAAAATTTTATATGCTGAATAATTGTTACTTCAGTGAAGAAATTTACACAATATTATGGCTGAATAGCTGCAACAGATATATAAAAACACTGACATTTAATCTGAGATGTTCAAGTCTGCTCTTAGAGATTACTGCCACACCTAAATTATTATATTTCTACTAGATCCCCTTCTTGGAGAACAACATTCCCAAGACTAGTAGAAACGCAGCTAAAATTTACTATAGAATGATTAGTGACAACTTAAGACCCTCTCCTAGATTTGCACAGCTCGAGCAATACATTTTGAGCATCCCTAAAGAGGATATTGATGATTTATTTTCCTTTGCATTAGAATATGAAACTAGATTGATAGTGTACTTGTAAATTAATAAATAAATTGATGATTCATTCAATCCTTAAAACGTGAAAGAGAAGTGGATGAAGTTTTTCAGGAGTGGCAACTCTAAGATTCTAGTGGATACAGATAGAGCTCTAAAAAACGAGCTCAATCAAAAAAGCATTTTAATTTACTTTATCAATTACTGCTTTTATTTGTTGTTTAATGACTTAGTTAGGAGCTTTATCATCGAGCAGAGACAATACTTTAATGATAAACAGAAGTTAAAGGCACTTCAACTCATTTCTAAAACATTTGACTCGAAGTCACTCGCTGCTAAAGATCAAATCTTCAATACTCTATTCCAAAATATCACTCAAAAATAACAATTTACAATCAAAACTTATCAAATTAATAAAATTAGAACAGCTGATAAAACTATAAAATAAAAGATTTCATTATAATAATCATTAATCACTTGAATTTTTAATCTCTTTTTAAAGATTAAGTCGTTCAATTTTATGACAAATTTGAATACTCAAGGCAAGTTCGAATTCAAAAAAGGAAATACTTTAGCTCTTTTCGCTCAAACTGCCATGGAGTTCAATATACATGCATTTTCTGGGTTTATAATCAAATAAAATTTAATAGATCATATTTATAAATATTTAAAATATATTAATAATTTTTTAAAAACACAATTACATTTTCACCAATTATTTCTTTAAGTTTAATATCTCTCCTTTATAATGATGATAACTTAAGATGACTTGTCTATGTTTAAATAAATAAAGTTTAGAAATCGAGTTTAAATTCTTCTTTAAAATTTTATATATATTCAGACTTATGATAGATTTTAAAATTCAAATAAATAATTTATAAACTTTAAAAGTAATTGTAACTTGCAATAAGTCGGTTTAAAAAGAAGCATTTTAAGGTGAGACAAACTTATAAGGATCTGATATACAACCAAATATTACTAAATCTCCTCTGCATGACATCTATTTCAAATTCGTGAAAAGTTTCCATAAACTAATTCCATTCTATCAGTACTACTTCGACTTTTATACACAATTTATTATAGTTTTATTTAAATAGACAACAACTACAAAATTATAATACTAAAGTCTCATTTAAAATTATAATTTAAAATGTTTTCTATATTTATGAGTTCTTTTATATTCCATCAAAGAAGATCATTAGTTAATTTAAAATATTTTCATGGTAGCTGAAGCATTGTAAAAATTTGAAATTTACGATGAAAAATTGTTTCAAAATACGGCCAAAACTATCCATCAAGTCATATCAAATGTTATTGACACTGATGCTTATTATCAGGACATCAATATAGTAGGAATTTTAATTAAAATCGGTGATTGGTTAAAATTATAATGGATGTTGCACTTGTGTCAGAGATCTTAAACCTATCTGCAGTTGTTCATAGCATATCAAATTATAAGAGTTTTTTTTATCACTTAGCCTCTCAGGGAAATTCTACATTCATCTTCTTCCTCATCTTCATCATAACTTGTCCCTATATGATGAGCTTACAAAATTACAAATAAAAATCTTGATTCATGGAAATGATTAATAATTATCAAAAAAGTACGATTTATTCTTAATAATATCTATTTATTCTTTTTATTAATCTCATAATTAATGACGTTTATTATTATACTAATAAAATGGAGCCTTTAAATTTTTAAAAAAAATATATAAATTATTTTATCTTTAAAAATGTGCTACTAAATTCTTTTAAATTATAAGGACAGTCCTCACAGCAAAGCTTAAGCCAATAATGGTAAAACTACAAGAACACTCAAAGATTAAACTCTTCTAAAATAAGTGAAGCAGGACATTAGAAGTCCTAATTTTCATTTTCTGATGATTATATCCAAAAATTAGAAAATACAATCGCAAATACCTTTAACTTTTAAAATCCTATTCAAAATTAAAGCTACGAATTGCTCTCTCAGGCTATCTCTATTCTTGAATTTCATGCTAGAGAGTAGTATTTAAGAAAGGGCTAGGATATTTTTGCGTTGGATGAAATCAAGAGGGAAACTGTAGACAAGCTAATGATGGTTGGCCTCAAGAAATTATTCTTCAAGAAAGAAATTGTTTCTTGAATGAATCGAACAACTAGTCTTATTCATTCCCACTAAGATTAGAGTATTTGCTGAATCCACAGTAGAAACAATTCTTCTACAATAGCGTGGCTGATATTTTTATAGAGGCTTACAATGAACATAAAGTCACAATTAGCAAACTCAATCAACAAAAGGCATCCAAGACTCCATTTAATGAAAAGCTTATAAACAGTTTGCCAACTTCATCCCTCTCTTTATTTAAGATAGTGAACTTCCTATAGCATCAAGTAGAGCTAGAATACTTAAATCCTAAGAGCCTTGCTTCAATTATAGGAATAATTCAGTAAGAGCTTATAGAATAATATGATGCTCACTACGAAAAACTAGTAGTGAAGGAGTTAATGAATTTATTTTATGTATCAAGCCTTGGAAGAATTCAAACCAAAAGATACTACTAAGGGGGATAGAGGCTACGATGAACAAAATATTATCATAGATACAATTGTCAAATACAGAGAGTCATTAGATTCCTTCCTCAAAGTTATTTAGAATCCACTTCTTAAAGACTTAAAATTTCTTATAATTTGACATTGTTTCTCAAATTGGAGGTCTTAAACCAGATTTCTATTTAGTATTCTCCAGAATTATCAACTTAAACACAATTTGCGAAAAATTCTTCCATTCTTTGAATCATTTTATAAAAATTACTTAAATTATTATTAAAAACAAGAAATTGGCATTTATAATTTTATTATAAAGTAAAGTAAAGTAAATAAAAGTAAAGTAAAATTTTAGGAATATAATTAATATCATTCTTAAAACACACTTTTCTAGAATAAAATCATTATTAAATAGAATTGTTTATAATTTTATTATAATCTTAATTTTCTTCATCTAATCAGAATTTATTGATGAATTCCTTTTTAAAAATATTTTATAAGAATAGTTTTATTAATAATTTTACATACCTGCTGTATTTTTAACTTTAAAAACAAAAACCAATTTTCAAAGATTTTTTTATCAATTAAATGATTTGAATTTAAGCTTCTAATTAATTTCTATTTAATAAAACTTTTATTAGAAAAAAATGCAAATAAATAAATAGATTCTCTTCATGCTTAAAGTATTTTATGAAAATTAATTTATTTTTTGTATTATTTTAATTATGAATAACGAGCTTAAATTTAATGAAGAAGAGATGACTGCTAAATCTGCTATTTTATATGAAGGAAAATAGTTTAATTAATATTTTTATATCTTAGCAATTAAATTGATATAAATTAGTTTGCTGATCTTTCTGATTAAACTTAAAACTACTCCTTCTATCCATTTTTGAAAAAGAAATGGATTCTTTCTAGATATCTCCTTTCTCAAGACTTCACCCAATAATGTCCAGCCGATCTTTAATAAGTATTTGGAATTATGAGATAGTAAGTTTATGACCCACTGGATCCAATGGTTAGACTTAGGAATTAACTATTCGTGGACTACAACGCCTTTTATGCAGTAAGAGGGTTCATGCAAGAGTTCGAAGACTCTTCAATATCACAATACAATGATAGATATGATTTCAAATCCATCCTTTCTTCTAAGTTATTAACAAATTAAATAACCAAGCAAATTAAAAAATTTATTTAAATTCTTTAATAATTATCAAAGACAGATTCTTATTTCAACATGCTTTTTTCAAGACATTTTAATTTTTATATTAAATTTTTTTTAAATAGACTCTCATTAAATGAGAATTAAACTAATGCGCATATTAAACAGATTTAAATAATCTTAGAATCTTTTAGACAATATTTTTAAGTCTGAGTTTGATGATTAGTATCAGGCTCAACAATTATAGTCAGATAAGAGCAATTAAATCAAACAAGATAAAATTAATGCATATTTACAAAAAGCCAGGTACTATTTTTATATACTTTAAGGACTTATTTAAATTTCAGCTTTAAACAAATAAAAATCTGATGAATCAAGTTAAATAAGTCTCAATCAAATATTTTTATTTGTTAAGATTATTTATGATGCAATTCCATCATAAATAACATATACAATTTTTGTGATTTAAATAATTCCACTGGTTAATTTTTCAAGCTATTAATTATCCTTTAAATATATTTAGGCAAGAAGAGCAAAATAAAGAAGGAATCTTTGATCAGAGTCTTGAGAAACTAGACTCTAGGTAAAATAATAGACTAGTATTTTAAAGAAGATCAAGAACTTAAATTCAAATTAGCATCCTAGTACGACATGCTAAATAATTTAAAATTTAATTTCACTTTATTAAAATCATCTTTTTTTAATTTTTAAATTTTATATCTAAAATTATAATTACTAATTTTGTTTTCTCTTGTAAATATATTGTAATTCTTAAAGCTAAAATTATTTAATATTTTTTTAAAAATGCTATATATTTTTTATAATTTAGATTGCTGGGGTATGTAAGCAGTGAGATAGATGAAGTAAAGATGGATCACTTGAGCTTTTTTAAAATCTATAACAGCATTTGGGGAAATCAATAGTAAAAAGAAGACACAGCTTATAATATATTTTTAATGAGAAAATTGAACAAGGCAACTTAGAGGATCTTTTACAAACTGATCCATCTATTTCATCTCTATTGCAACCATTGACACCCAAAGACCCACTCAACTTTATGGGCTTATCTTCTCCTCTCAATAAGATGAAATTTACTATCCCAATTTTGTAAATTATAAACTTATTTTATCCTAATTAAGGCTAATTATAAAGAGTTATTTCCATTATAATCTTTGCTTATTTTTAAAAGGATAAGTCTAAGAGAGTTTTAAGCATAAATATATTAAAATACTGCAAACATCTAAAAAGAAAATTTATAATTATTTTACAAAAAAGAAGCGTATAAAGGATAATACCAGAAGATGCACAAATAATTTATTATATAAACTCACAAATATTTTTTAAGATGTAAAAAAATTAAACGGCTAACTTATATTGAGAATTCCTTATAATTTTTTTTTAAGATAATTGCTTTATTCAATAAAGATAAAATTTAAGTGAATTTAATTTTATTATATTTCAAAGTTTTATATATTTTATTAAAAACTAATTAGAAGATTTTCACCTTATTTATTGATGAATTAAATGACTGCACTTGCTAAATTCGACACAGTAAAGAAAAGTCTGAGCTTGTTAGTTGTGAAATCAATCTACAATAATTTTATGTAGATAAATATTGAGAATAAAAAAAAACAATTCTCCTATTCATTGATGAAATTAAGTGTTGTATTTTTTCTCATAAAAATATTAAGTAATGTAAAAGTAAATGGACTTAAATAAAATTATTTTTTGGTGTATGATTTAAGAATTATCATATAATCTACAAATATAATATATAAATGTCTTAGTTCATGTACCAAAAGAAGCAGATTTAAGAACCTCGCATATTAGATAGATTTTAGCCTGTATTGGCTGCACCTGAAATGATGGAAAAAGTATTTAGTGATGTCTTAGAATGTCTTGATCACAAGGATTTATTTGCCATTCTTCTCAGTTCTGATATTGAATTCTACTAGAATCATATATCATTTTTATATTTCAATTTAAAAACCTCCAATCCACTTATCTTTTACTTCAAGCATCTTAGGACTAGAAACTATTAAATTAACTCACTAAGAACTTAGAATATACACAAATTAATCAATTCTCTGCTTAAAGGAGTGGAATCGAAGAAGCCATAAACATTAGCACATTTTAAATTATATTACTGCGCGATATTTTAATATAAGTTAAAATTTATATCTATATAAGCACCTATTCTAATATTCTTGATAACAAAAAGATAAAAGTCATGGATATATTATGATTTAAGCAAATATATAATAAGTTTAAAAGAAAATTTAAAAATATATAACTTTTTATTAAAAGATTACACTTTACCGCAA
>JAJKFJ010021057.1:20000-29218 GCA_027382625.1 Tetmemena sp. SeJ-2015
CTTGACACCTGATTAAGCAGCAATAAATTCTCTGAAACACTCCTTAATGGATTTAAGCTGATAATTGTATGATACATTTGAGATTATAAAAGAGATAGGAGAAAATTTCAAGGACTAAGGACTAATAACTTTTCCTTAGCTGCATTTCTTAACAGAGAATGGCTTCAAATTGAGCAAGGAAGCAGCCGCAGTTGGTGAGTCGCAAGTTCTAGAAGGAGACTATAGTTCCTTAATCGCTGATCAGTTTAAAGTTTTCCTATCTCTGAAAAACGATAATCCTCTTCAGAAGTACTAGAGATACCTTCATTTTGACTGCGCTAATAGTTCAATTCACATAAAGATACTTGATAATTTTCCTTAAATCTGATTAGAATAATCTTATTTGCCAGATGAGGCAGATTTGAATGCTTACTTCTACAACGATGACAAGAGCCAACTATTTTGAACGACGGATATAGCGCTGAGTTCGTACACAAAGACATGCACTCCCTACTGAATTCAAAGAGGGAGAGGATGCTTTATAGGCTAAGAAGTGTGCTAACTTCTAATGAGATGCCGACATTCTGATAGTGCTTATTGATGGTGATAAACAGTTTTTGTTGCTAAGGATGTGTATCCAAGACCTTCTTAAAAAGTTAGCACGCAGCAGCAACTCGGCTTTGTTCCCAATCAAACATAATAATTCAATAAAAAATACAAATTATATCAAAATAATATAAAAATGCAAATGAACAAATAATTTTTGATATCTTCTGATTATCAATATATTGAAAATTAACACACTTTTAATCGTTATGCTTGTGGCATATGTTAATTCTAGAGCAACTAAGTATGATTTAAAGGCATTTGCCCAGAGTTACGTCACACAAGAGTCAAATACGCTTTTCCAAATGAGTCAAGATTTGATAATGGAGCAAACGATGAACCAAATGGAACTCTCACAGCTCATACGGTTAAGGTTTAGAAAGCCCTGCTCCTTACCTTTATGAGAGAGAATTTAAGCAAAGAATTACTCCAGCTACTCAACACATCCAACTTATGCATAAGAGAAGAAAACTCCAATGTTATTGTGCGAGTAGAAATTATGAGAGGATCCACTACTATGAAGAAGTTATTCTAGAAAATGCAAGGCAGTAGTTAGAGATTATTTTATTAACAATATTTATGTAGATTGAACTAAGCCTATCTGCAACGAAAGCAGACTCGTCCAGCTCATAGAACTCAAAACAAAATAGATGAGCGTGAGGCATCCTCAGAATATAATCATAAGATAGAGCTTAATTACAGATTAAGTAACTCGCTCAGTCATTCTCTAGAAATCAACTATATAGATTACTGAAGAAGCTATTTTTGGCTTTATTTCCTTATGTTTCTTATTTCAGCGCATTACTATTCATGCTCTTATTATCAGGAATTAAATTATGAAAATGCAAAAGCAAATATTTTATTATTCGCAAAAACCATTTGAATATTCACCAATAATTTTAATTGTTAATTATTCTGCCAATATTATAATCAATTAAATAAATAAAATGAAATCAGAAATATAGAAATAAAATAAAAGTAGGTTTGAGAAGACAATTAAATAATTGACCCCATTCCAATCCACTCCTCATCATCAGCCTAAAGAGACTGCCTTTAACAAATATTTACAATTTCACAAATTTCAATACAAGACAGAAATAGGAGCAGCTCCTCTTTTTCATCTGCAGAGAGTGAAAGTGATAGAGAGGAAGACAAAAATTATAAGAACCCTAGTCGAATATAATTATCTTCATAAAATTGTGAGTCTCTCAAAGATTATCCTATTTCTAAAGAATAAGTTGAAGGACATTCGCTTAGGGTATTCAATTACTTCTCCTTAGTAGTCACCTAAATATAAGCAACAAGAGTCACATTAAGAGGAATTAATATCATTATGAATGAGTCAGATATTTTTATGACATAAGAATAGCAAGCTCCTTAAAAATCTTTTTTACTTTGATCAGGAAAGCAAATGGCAAAATGTGAAGAAAATAAAGGTTCAGATCATAACAATTAGATTTATGGATAAGATTAAGAAATTCTTCCTAAAAAAAGAAAAATATGAGAAATGTGTGCATCAAGTAGAGATGGGATACAATATCACCTAAAACTTCAAGTAGCAAGGATTCTGATAAAGATTAAAGATAGATTTAACTAGTCACTAAATCGAGAAAGAAAAAGGTAAAATAAAATGATAGATAGTCCCAATTGAAATCTGAAAAAAGCTTGAAGTGCTTAAAAGGAATGCAAACGCAAAATTAACTAAAAATGAAGAGAACACAAATTAGAATGGAGTAATTTTTAGTTAATTTAGAGAATCATTAAATAACTCCTTTAATAGCCTTCATCAAATCAGCACCAACTATCTCTTGCAAAAATTCAAAAATTTGCTTAATCTAAGTCTCCACCTAATATTTAGGAAAATCTTCCTAATCAATAGACTATACAAGATATAAACTACGTAATAAGCTGTTGAATTGACTGTCTAGTAGATTCAGTTCAAAGAGATCAAGTATCAGTTAAACTAGATAGTATTACAAAACTAATATATATTTTGTCCTACTAATTAAGACATCAGTAGTTACTTGTTAGACTTTCAGTAAAAAAGATGGGAGGAATCTATTCAACTAATTTTACATGAACTTAATTTCCGCAATGAACCCAGTATATTCCTTTATTTAAAGTTACGAAAGCTTAGTTAAAATGATGGGTTAATATCTTTTATTCAAGCAGCAACCTGGAGAGGTAGAAAGAATGAAGAATAGCGGAGTATAAATAAGAGTTAAAGCAGTTTTTCAGAGGCTTCTAACCACATTTCTAAAAATAAGGGGCCCAAAAGAAAAAGTTAGAAGAAGGCAGCTGCTAGCGAAAGTAATGAGATAGGAAATAGAGACAAGAAACCAGAGAGTCAAAAGACCAATCTTTTTTAAAATTAACAGCAAATTGAGATTGATTAATATACAGGCTCTTCCCTTAATTAGAAAAATTCACATGATAGATTGACTACAGCTTAAGTCTGAATATCCAAGGCAGAATAGCCTAAAAACCAGGAATATGCAAAATCATATTAAAGAAAATCGGCTTCGAATAGGAAGATACCAAACAACAAGCCAAAAAAGGAGGAAGAAAGTAAAAATGATGTTTTACCATAATAAATATTCAAAATTAAAAGAATGCCAATAATTCAGTAGCTCACCTCCACTTACTGACTAAACAAAACTTTTATATTATTTGTTCTTGTTATAAGAACTTCTTATGCTAATAAGAACAGAAATATTGATTTCATTAAGAAAATTTAAATTCAAATGAAATGATTTTTTCACCTTATTATCTTAAATTTTATAGGGAGATAGTTGAATAGCTGGGTAATTTAAATGAGCAGCTCTGAATCAGATTTTTTTCTTAAAAAACTTATCATTAGGCCAGTAAATTCCTAAAAGCTGACTAAATTATTGCATTATCTTCACCCATAGCTGCTTATCCTTTTTATCGCCACTATTTCAACTCATCTATAGTTATCAAATGGCTTAAAATTGTAAAACTACAATTTATCTTACTGATTTTTAAATTATAAAGATTTTAACGAAGCTTAGATGTATAAATTTAATCATAAATCATTTATAAAAGTAAATAAAAGTATCCCTCTATTTTTTAACTAGTTATTTATCACAATATTGCATTTTTTAAAATAGTAAAATTCAATTATCTATAACTTTGATTTTTAAAGTGAATATTGTTTGATAAATCCTTCAATTTTTCATTTAAGAAATTCTCCAGAGTCCACTTGAAACTTGTCCAAAATAATTTTTAAGCCAAAAGTATTTGAAAGTTTTGACTTTCGGATTTTACTAACTTGGTTTTATCTCATTTATGTCTTAAAAAATCTATCTCAGGTCATCAATAACTTGCTTGCCTTTGTAAAACTTAATTTAAAAGAATTTATAAATTTAAAATAGAGAAATAAAGATAATTCAGAGAGGAAGGAATCTAAAATTATTCAATCTTTTATTTAATTACTACTATATTTTTATTAAGGGCAGTCTTTCAGTTTCCCTTGTTTTTATTAATCTTGAAATCTAGCGATGTAGACTCATTGACCGAGTAACCCTTCACTGTGGCTCCTTTGAAGTCACTTGCCTTGTTTTAGTCCTGCTGAGACAACTGTCCTAGCCAAGGCTAGGTCAGGGCACTGCCACTCCCTCTCCTTCACTTCTGCTAAACCTTCCCTTCTTAAAGGCGTGGTCTGCCATCACTCGCTTAGAGTGCTGATGAGCGACTAGCTGTAAGGAGCAACTTTGGAGGAATGGGATCTCTGTCTTTTGTATCGCCGAGTTCTGCTTAGTTCTTAAAGTGTTTTATTAAAATTTCAAATTGAGAAACTCATTTGGTTGAGGATTGAAATTAGAGCTCTATTTGAATTTTTTCTAAAATCCTTTGAAAATTTGCATGCGCAAGCCTGCTCTTCAAATTGTACAAAAGTTCTCCAAAGTTATCAATTCAACTTAGGGAATCTAATTTTCCTCTATGGTTACTAAATTGAAGGTAAATAATGGAGATAGTGTTTTTTGAAAGATTAAATAAAATTTTTATTGATAAAATAGTGAATGAAATTTATGTATTACTCAAATGACAGACAAATATGAATGAAATACGATTCGATAATTGCTAAAATTTGCAAAATTGATTTAAGGATCAATATATAGCTGAATATATTAGGTTGTCCTTACTAAGATTTCCCCATTTTTATTTTATGAATTTAACTGCTTTTATTTATGCTTTGTTTTTTTTGTTTTGACATATCTTTCCTTAAGCATATAATTGATTATTATTTTCTTTAGTTGAAAGGTTTAAACACTTAATAAGATTAATTTGCAAAGAATTAGTTAATTAGGTAAACATCTAATCCTTGAAGAATATATAAAATAGATAATTATTTTATAGCACTTACTTCTTAGTTTTTATATTTTTATAAAGTAATAGTACTTGTCTTATGTTTCATCAATAATGTTTGGTGGCCATTTTGATGGACAATTTTGTTAGTCACATTTCGTGATTCGTTTTTTGCGAGAGTGATTTTGATTGATAGATTAAATGGAATAATAATATTAAGTAATTAATTTTCGGATTATTTTTAAATATTCAATTCCAATAAACAATATTTATTTAAATTACAATTTTAAGTTATTTTTATTAGAGAACTTATAATAATTAAAAATAAAAATAATGCAAGATACTTAATAATAGGTATCGTAAAATCGAGAAATTGATCACTGTTGTACCAAAGAAGTTGAAAAAATTTCAGTTTTCTACACCAAAAAGTACAGAGAAATCAAGGCTGAAATTAAGGAAAATGAAGTTCTAAAAAAAAAAAATATTACTGAAATTTACAGATATTTTAAGACAATCAAGTTGAGACTTTACCCAAAAAAGCAATAGAAAACCTTCTCCATATAAAGTATTGAAATTTCACCTTCTCCCAACATTTTATTCTATGAAAGTTTGATGAAATTTTATAGCCACCTACCATCTATGCAGAGGTATGAATAATTAGCAAATAACGATTTAATTTGAGACCAAAAGATAAAAACTTGAATAGTTACTTTAAGATATTCTAAAAAATCGAAAAAGTTAAGATTAGAAAATCTTTTATGAATAGGAAAAGTAATTAACTAATATTATATTTAGAAAGAAAAGAGATCCCTGATATTTTTAGAATTTATTTCAGCTTGAATAAAGAAATTTCCAGATATAGAGACTAACACTAAATTTTTATTTAGGCACACTAAATAAATCTCTCGAGCTTCTAAAATCTTTAAATGCCCGACATGAATTTAGTAAGCCTGAGAGAAAAAAATATTTGAACTTCTCAATAAAATTGAGATTTATAGGTCATAAAATTTTCAGAAATTGGATATCGGCAATATAGATACATAATTCTAGCTGCTTCCATATAAAATATTCAAAGAAACATTTACATCTAAAGAAAATTAATTATTGTTTGATGAACTTTTATTAAGTTATGGATTTAATGAACAAGAAAAGAGTTAAATAAATTAAAACTTTGAATATATTTCTGAATTTCGATTTAATGATTTCTATTCTAAAATTAAGATAAAAAGAATTAAGAATGGAATTCATAAAATTAATATCCTATTTTCGTCTAGAATAAGATACTAATATCCGATTTGAATTTTTTAAAGAATTTTTTTGAGATTGATTATAGCATATCCAGTAATATTGAAAGTTTTGATGAAGTAAAAGAAGGAAACTTAATTTGAAATGGAAAATTTTGCTTAAATTATTTAGTTAATACACAAACTTCCTTTTGAAAAAATTAAATAGATTCTAACACAAGAAAAGGAAGATTGGGTAGAAATTTTTTATTCAAGTGTATTTAATTTTGCAGTTCTCAAAAATGAATCTTTAACATAGAACTATATCAAAGATATTTTAAATTAAAGATTCAGATAGGCAAGTTTCAATTTAGACTAGAAATGGTTACCAATAGTAGAACAAATATCTCAAGAAATATAAAAAGAATGCACTTTCTATTTTCACTCTCCATATTTTTCTCTGGCGGCAACATACCTATTAAGTAGTTCCAAAGAATTTACCCTATATATAATAAATTATAGCTCTTAATGGATATGGATCTAGGCAATTATGTTTAAGTCATATTTAAAATAGTTCAATGTTAAGAAATGTTTAATTTTAGTTTCCAATGAAAGGGCTAAAAAAGAGTATATAGAATTACTAAAGACCATAAGAGAATGTATTGGGGTATCTACAATTTAAGAATTTTATAAGGACAAAGCTGAATGCGACTTCGTTATTATTGACGAACACGAAAATATTTTGATAGAATAAATTTATGATTAGAAAAGTAATATTTTTAAAATTCTTTTGAAGTTAAGGGAAACTAAGAAAGTCATTTTGAGTTGCTCTTTTTGGAATGATAGTTTTGAAGAACTGCATAAAAAGATAGCAATATCTCCGATCTAAATCTAACTATATAATTTAAATTAAACATTAATAGGTAGTCTCAAATCATTTAATAAATTGTAAATTGAGGTAGCTAAATCTGATTAAGATTTTTTAAATATAGTAAAAATTATATTCAATACATACCCACAAAAGAGGTTTATTAATTTCATAATCTTCAAAGAAAATTTTGAAGAAGGTGAAATTAAGGAAGAAATCTTTTTTTTTTATTAATTAATTAGGAATTAAGTGAACCTCTAATAGGGCATATAATAACTTAATCGATTTAAAGTTAATTCACAGGCGTAACTCCTTGATCAGTTGTGCCACGTCACGTGAAAGCCCACACGAGGAAGAATTCTAATAATGTTTAATGGATTAATTGCCAGAAAATGTAAAAAATTTACAAATAGTTGCAATTAAAAATCTTCAAAGAAAAGTTTAGCTTCATTTAGGAAATTATATCACAATAATTTGCTGCAATATTAAATCATAGATAATTTTGATCAAAATATAAAAGCATTAGGTTTCACTGGAATTTATCAACTTGATTCATTTTATATAGCTATAAATAATTAGAATAACTGTGATCTGAACACAATAGCCTCAAAAACTAAGAAATCATTAGAATAATTAATTGATATGGCAGAAAAAAAGCCAAAAATGAATTTTGAGATCGCCTTAATTCTCCTTATAAGTTAAAAAAGATCTGAATTAATTATTTTTAAGAATTTGAAAACAATTAAAAAATTTAAATTACTTGATTAATTAATGCTTGGTCATATCTTTATAAATTATCTATATAATATTGAATAATTCAAATTTGCGAGACAAAAAGAAGCCTCTGTAACAGTTAACTAATACTATCTAGGTAAATTTTAAAAACCTAATATTAATGATTTTTTTTTAAAATTTTAATTAAAAATTAAGAAAAAAAATTAATTAATAAAATTTAAATTTTTAATAAAAATTTTTTTTATTTAAATAAGACCAAAAATTTTAAAAAAATAAGAATCCCCAAATATAATAAAGTTAAAAAAATTAAAATTTCTTAAATAATTTTTGGATTTTAAATTTTAAAATTAAAAATTAATTCTTTTTAATTAAATTTTCTTTTTTTTTAAAAATTTTAAAAAATTTTTTTGTAAAATTTTGAAAAATTATTTCAATTTAAAAAAAAAATTTTTTAAAATTAAATTTTTAAAAAATTAAATAAATGAAAATAAAATTATTTTATTTATTTTTTATTATTTAAAATAAAGTAAAAATTTTTGTTTATGCTTTCAAAGTGGATTGGGAAATTGTAGAAGTTTTGAAATTAAACAATTTTCGCAGAAAAAAGAAAATAATTAAAAAAATACTTTAATGAAGCTTTGAATTTGTTTAGAAAAAATTAGGAATTATAAGGGGTGGCTTTGTCATTTTATTATTTCATTTTTATGCTATTTCCGCCATTTTAAAATTATTTATATATTAATTTTTTTCTTAGTTTGGATTTTTAATTATTTTTCCGGGAAAAGGTTTTATAATATTTTAATTTTGTTTTAAATAATCTTGAGAAGCCCTTATCTTTTTCCCTGGTTTTTAAAAATTTTACTTAAATTGTATTAGAGCAGATTTAAAGCCAATTTTAAAATTTTTTTTATTTGAGGTATAACTATTAATTCTTTATAATTATAATTATAATTTTTTTTTTAATGATGCTTCATTCAGACATTTTAGACTTTTTATTTTATATAAATTAAGAAATTTCAAAAATTTTAAACAGTACAAGTCAGGATAAAAAAAAGAAAGGGGTTATAATTTTTTGCATTATTATTTTCAATTATTTTCTTTTAAATTCTGCAGTATAATGATAATTAATTAATTGCCGATTTTATATTAATTCTGAACAATATAAAAATCTTCCCACTATCAATAGGTAGATGTGAACCTCTAAAGTAAAAATCAGGCAAGATTAGTTTTAAAATGTAAAATATACTGCAGTTGGTTAAAAAAGTAGTATATTGAAATAAAAGATCGATCGCTTTGAAGCTCTTAATGGAGAACACATTTTGCTAGAAGAGGTCTTTATACCCTAAATCTTGAGGAAATCCTCACACCAAAAAATTACCCCGGGCATTCAAGGGGCGCCCGAATGAGCGGCGTTTGCCATATTCGTCCGATAGGTTCCGAGTTATAGCCAAAATGGGCCGGGGGTTTTTAGCCAAATT
>JAJKFJ010021058.1:0-24405 GCA_027382625.1 Tetmemena sp. SeJ-2015
TTTAATTAGGTCAAACAGAAAATCCATGCTTCTAAAAATTATTTATTAGGTCAAGATAATTTTTTTTGCTTGAAGATTGATATGTAATAGGGAATTATTTTTGATTGAAACATTCACTTGTGGTATCAGAAAAAATTTGGGCACTACTCAAATTGACAATTCTATAATAAATTTCAGAGTCCTTGAAATTTTTGAGTGTGAAAAGGGAAAAATTGAAAGTGGATTTGAGATGATAATTTTTTAACTTCAGCCAAATAGAAATAGTTAAAATAGGAAAACTTACAAGCCAAAAACCCAAAGTGGTATATAATATAAATTCATTACTTTAATAATTAAACAGTTGTTTTATTCATAATTTTTAATGCCTTGATAATCCAAAGTGAGTAACATGCATTTTAGCATTAAAAAATATGATAAGAATGTAAAAATAAGTTGTGTATAATTAATTTCTTTATTATAGGGAAGATAGAATTACGTGATTGGAATTCAAAAATAAAAAATTATATGACCATTCTAGCTTTAAAGTAACAGTAGGCAAATGCGATTTATCATATGCGATGAATATTACTTAGAATAACTGGTGCGTTTTATTATTTACAAGTGACTTCCTTCTTTATCCTTTATTCTTTTCATTTTATTTTCCTCATTAAACTGAAATCTGCATTATCATTTTCCTGTATTCATGAACTTGACCACAAATAGAGTTCGTAATTCACAAGTAGCAGATTATTTATCGAATTGTTTTAAATCTGCAGTTCTCATTTAAAAGTCTTTGTAACAGAGGTTTTTAAGCCATCTCCTCCATTTTATCTTTGAATTTTGTAAATCGACAAATTTCTCTCTAACTTCTATAGAAATATGAAGGTGGCAAACTTAATTATCAAATGGAATAATTATTTGTTTAAGGAAATGGTTTGCTTACTCAAAAAAGGTTTTTGCACAAATCAATTAAGCAAGCTGAATATTTTTGGGAAAAATTGAAATAGCATTTTGGGTTTTCTCATTTTCAAAACTTTCTTATTTATTTTTTAAAAATTTTTAAAATTAAAATTTTTGATAAAGGGGGTGGGAATATTTTTATTGATAGATTAATTTAACCAACTGACTTTTAATGAAATCGTATTCATCCTATAATACTTAAAAGGAAAAAAAAACCAAAAATTTATTCAAAAATTTAAAAAATAATTTTTTTGTTTTTTCCCTTAATTTTTTATTTTTTAAACCCTAGAAAAATAGCCAGTTCTCAACATCAACCCCCATCCCAAAAATGTTGAAAATCCAAACTTATTTTTCGCATTTGAAAGTTGCAGATGAGAAAGTTGGGGTTTGGGCAGCTGTTCCTCATGCACTTTTTAATTTTCAAGATGTGCACATCAATTTAAAATTTTAAATTTTAAAAATTTTAAAAAGCCTAAAGAGTCTCTTGAAATAGAATAATATCCTCAAAATTTTTAGAAAAAAATATTTCAGAAAGTAATAATAATTAGTAATCAATAATTTTTCCAATTTATCGAAGTAGGTTTAAGAATATATTTCAAATTTGGTACAAATATCATGAGGCTTTTTATGGCTAAATCTTTTATCTAAGCTGTATCTTAGCTGCTGTCTTTTCTTGATTGTGAAATTAATCAAAGCTTAATTGCCGAGAAAATTCGAAGTTACTCATACTGTCACCATTATTACTTTCAGAGTCTACGTTTTACATTTTCAAGCCATCATTAATACTTATGTTGTTTTCTATCTCATCAGAATCTAAATTTAAAGTAAAGATAAGATAAAAGAATTTCTTACCTTAGTAAATTAATTCTGAAGAATTTAAGAAATTAGGGTAATAAATTTAATAAATTAGCATTAAATTACTATGTGGGTGTAAATAGATATCTTTAACTTGCTTTTAATTTACTTTCTTCTTCATCTTTCTCTTTTGCAGATAATCCCTTAAGTTTTTTATTTAGTCAAATAGTAGAAATCCCAAGTTTACAACAAGATAAAATGAGAGTATGTAAATAATATTTAAACAAGATATAAAAGAGAAATGCAGATGGGCAGGAAATATAAAGACTAATTTAATTTATTTTAAACCAATTAAGATTTTGAAATCAACATCCAGATCAAAATTGTTCAAAAATGGCAAAAATGAGTAACTCACTGTCATTATCAAAAGCTCATTAAAAATTTGCAGATTATTCAACCTAGGCTCTATAAATGGCTTAACATAGACAACGTATTGCAAAAATGTGAAATTAAATTTATAATTAATTCACTGTTGTTATCGTTAAAATCTAGATTCCTGGTTGATCGCCAAGCAGTATAAAAGACAAACTTAGCAGTAATTTTCTAAAGAGATTTAAAGGTACATAGAGCAACGACAAGTTGGCTTAAGTATTTATAAACCTGTTATTTAAAAAATCTTTATTGTTAATATATTTATTTAAGATTATCTTAGGATAGTGTTGAGAAAATTTTTTGGGAAAGTTTGGGTATCAAAAAATAAATAATATAGAATAAAATTTTTAAGGGTATTTCAGTAGAAAAACATAGATTTAATTTAGAAGATAAGCAGATAATACTACTAGTATAATTGAGATTGAAAAAACCAAAAGGCTTGAACAGACCCCCATGTAATAATATAGTTTATATTAATCACCAGTTGTTCTTGAATTCACCTATAATCATTAAATTTTCTGTTTTATTTGAGGTTTAATTAAAGTTAAGAACAAGTTTGCTCAAAGTAGTTTTCAACAAAAAATCTTATTATAGGATTCCACAGCACATACTGATAAATTTTGCGGATAAATCTTCTAAAAAAAATTAACTTATTTCAAACTCTTACGTGGCAGTGACAAGGCTAAGCATTTCAAAAGCTAGCGCCAATATTATTATGAAAGCGTTTATCAAAAGCAAGTAGTACAAAAGACCTAGGTTATAGTTTGGGTTTTAATTAAATCCTAAAATTTCATATTAAGAATCAGGAAGTTGCAAAATGTGGGAAGTTAAGGTATCTCAAACATTTTCAATTAAGAATTTTAATACACAGTCAAAAAATTATATAAATTATTAATTATGCTTAGCTTTTCAAAATTCATAAGAAGCGATATATGAAAAGCGCACATTGATTATTCCATAAATCATATTTCTAAAAACCTTTCGTAATTCATAACTCTGATCTCAATAGAAACCCATAATATGATAAGAAAGTGAAAATAAGTTGTGTATAATTAATTCTTATAATCATGCTAAATTTTAACCTTAAACAGGCAATTAAAGTCTTCAGGAAGGTGAATTTTTTACGACTGTTCATATTTTCTTAGGTTTTTATGATTGCTTGATTATTTCTTTTTTACTAACTTTTTTTTAAAGGTTTTTGAAACCCTTTTCTATCTTACAATGTCTTTTTGCGAATTATATTGCAAACATTTTTCATTTTAACTAGTAGTTTTTTCCCCTGGTTTTATATCGCATTCAAGTAAGATTGCAAATAAAGACCAAATGTCCCCACCCGCACTGAACCGTTTTAGCCAATCTGTCTCTATGGGGAAATAGCCTTCAGTTCCCACCGGGTGCTTCCTAAATGTTTTCTCTTCTTACCAAAATCTGTTGAAGGGGTGACAGTTGCTCTGACTGGTTCAAAGTTTAAACAAAGATTTTTCCCTTCTTGGATCTCTGTGCCCCGAATTCCCCAAATCATGAATCCATCACTCCTCCCCAACGAGGTCAGTGAAAATAGGGAGTAAGCTAGTACTTGTTGGGGGGGCCCCGTGTGGAAAAATTTTCTTAGTTGATCCCCATTTAAAAGGGAAGGCGATGTAATCATGGTCGATAAGAAAAACCAGCAAGATGAAGAACGTACTTCAAGTTTTTGTCCCTCGCTTCTCTCCACTGTTTAGTTCGTTCGCGAACTCAAGACCTCACTCTTCCTTCTTTTTCAAGGTATTTTGTATAGGGAAAAATCTTTTAAGCATACTTTCTTGTATGATGGTTTCTTTTTCGCTTCGCATCACAAGGTGGGGGGGGTTTAAATTTTTAACAAACTCCTCCCAAAATTAAAAAACTCTCAAGCATGGAGTTTTGCTTTGAGCTAGCTAAACTTTAAATGAAAACCATAACAAGGCTTCTTAAATTTATGAACTCAATCTTCCCTTTTTCTCCCCCTTTTTTTTCCCCTTTGTTGAAAACCCTTTTCAAAGGTTTTCGTGCCCTTTGGGTCTTAGCTGGCACCATCTTTAAAGTTTTTTTATCCTCCCAATTTTCGAAAATCAAACCATTACTTCTTTTCCATTTTGTTTCTTTAGGAAAGCGAGTGATAAAATTAAATTGGGTTTGGAAAACTAAAAATTTTAAAATGAGCTTCATCTTCACAAATTGAACCTGATTAGCTTAGTATTCAAGCTCAATTCACTTAATCCATAGCTTATATTCAAAATTAAACTAATAAGGGATTTGATCATTCACTTTTAGGAGGGGTGCAATTTCACGTTTGACTAGCGTATTATAGTCTAAAATTTAATAAAAAAGAGATTTAAATTAAATGGATTTAATAAGAGGCAATGAATTTGTGTCCAAATAATTTACAGCATTCGATTATAAGAACTTTTAATTCTTGGAATTTTTGCATGAAAGTTCTCAGGAAAAAAAGTTATAAGCGACCAATTTATAATGCAAGAGGAATAAATGAAGATGAAGAGTGTACGCATCACATTTTACTACTGAAAGCTACTATGAAGAAGATAAAAGAATAAATTCCAGTTAATTTTCGATAGACTCTAAAAAGTGCTCAGACTAGGGGGTCTTAGAGCAATTTCATCTGTCAAAGTTTCAACTCACCATTAAATATATAACCAATTATCGATTTTAATTTTATTCTTAATTATAATAATTAAGAAATAAACCCTTTCTGATAATATTTTGGGATTTGAGTGTCACACCCATAATTTGCAAGAAAATTTAATTCTTATAATTTATTGTATAAATAGAGATTTATTAATTATTTAAAATAGACACACTTGAACTGCAACAACATAATTTAGCTTTAATTTAATTTAGGAAATAATTGTATTTTCTAAAAAATAATCATCTATAATGATATTGAAATTAAAAAAATTATTAATCTTTATTTATTGTTGAGTGAGGAGTAATTCATGAACTCAAAGTAGTCGTTATAAGCTTTGTCATAATAAAGATCGAAGTCGAAGAGAGATTCACTCGCCTTCTCTACGGGTATCATATTAAAGCTGGCGATGTTATTTATTAATCCAAAGAAAGAAATATAGCTGAGAATTTAATAAAAAAGAGAATTAAATTAGAAATTATAATAAAATGGAATAAATCAATGGTAGTTCAACTATCTCTAATTTAAATAATAATAGGACCATTCGATAGAGCATAAAATTCTAAGAACTTTTTTTTATCTTTGCAACTTATGTGTGGGAGTGCTCAGTCAAGAGATATAATCGACATAAATTCTTATGAAATTGATATTTAGTCTTTGGGAGTTTGCGCGCATCATATCTCGCTGAAAAAGGTGCTGCAAAGAAGATTAAAGAAGAAACTCACATTCATTTAAATGAGCTATCGAACAAGCCCCATATTGAGCAACAAAGCTCAAATTTTAACAGCCAACATTTTACAACTCTTCATTTATTATTTTAATTTAATTCCGATTTTCATTTTATATCAGCTATAGTATTAGCAGGGAGTAGAATTGAAGCCAGAGGCATATGGGATATGATAAATTTTAATCTTTTAAATTCGTGTGTTTAATATTTCATAATTATTTGATAACTATATTTAAATATGTAACTCTTAATTTCAAATTATAAATTAATTAAACCCTTTAAAATGTTAGAGTCCTCAACATCTCCAAAGCTATTATAAACTGTATCCTCTAAAGTTATTAAAGTTCTAATTATTTAAATTATCTCTTTTGAAAGTTATTAGTTAGTTAAAGAAGCTTACAAAAGAAAATTGATAGCAAAGTTTGTGCCTAAAATTGCCGAAGTTGTCATAGTCACTATTTTAATTTTTATTTTGACTAAGGAACTAACAGCAGAGTCCAGCTACAAAAATAAAAATATAATTACGAACTTATCTGAGGGGGGATCTTTCCTTCTATTGAATACATTGGTTGAATAGACTTAGTTTACTATTAGTTCATATATTTGAGATTCCATATGAAAGACACTTTAACTTTATCCACTTGATTAACATAAAATACGAGGGAAAATGTATTGAATTGATTAGCTGATATGTACTTTGCTGCAATAGGAAAATCCAGTTTGATAACCATCTTTGACATATATATAAATAAGACCCGGAAAATTCATTGATTATGTAATTTAGCACGTAGCTTCTCTTTTCTTGCTTTAGTTGAATTATTAAACTGTCTTTCAAAGTTTAATTATAGCTTTATGGAACCTTCATGCTCTCACTAAAATATAATATGTAGGAATAAAGAGCAGAGTAAGTTCAGCAGAAGATGAGACTGATTAGATTCTGCAATAAACAAATCCAGCTTTGAGGGTTTAATTCACTCCATAGTAAGGAGAGACAGCCTTCTCATTCCAAGTTAAATTTTAAGTTTCTGTAATTGGATCATAGAAGTTTGTTGGCTGAGAGGAAAAATTTTGATTCTGATTATTTCCTGTTCCTTAATTTGTCCCATCATCAGTGCCAGATTAATTGCTATAATCGTTTTGCTTATGAACAGATAACTAAAAGGTTTATTATAGTATTATAAGTTTCAATTAGTAAATCTTATATTTTTGAGCATATGCTAACTCGTATTTTGTTATTGTTTTTTATTTAATTAAAGGAGTACTTAGTTGACAAAGATAAATAGTTTATCTCTTGAAGAAGTATCTGCACGCTAAAATCGCCAGATACAGCTTGACTGGGTGTGAATATGATAGTATCCAATGATTTAGTAAACATATTTACTTTTTATATTTAAAGATGCCTTGACAAAACTGGATAGGCCTTTGCTGATTAAAGTTACTTGACAACTTTCGTTTTAAGGATCCTTAATTATTTCTGTTTGAATTAAAAGAAAATTTTTTATAAGTCATTTTATTTGGGATTAATACAAAAAATATTTCTTTATTTATTTACTAATTTCAATGATATTTATAGAAGACTAATCAGATTTAGACATTGATTTTTATCTACTTCATCATTTGAAACTTTCCCTCCCATAAGCTCACTTTCTTTCACATAATTCATCATTTAATAAAATATTTACTAACTTAGCTAATTTTATTAAAAAATTAACAGAAAATTCAAAAAATAGTTTACCCGTTGAAGATCTCACAAAAATTATTTATATAAATTATTTACTATGTAAAGATATTTATCTTTAAATTTTGACATTGATTTTATCAACTACTTATTTATTTAAACCCCCCTTTAAATGCCACTTTTTTCATAATTCACTTTTAATTATTTCTTTATTTTTAACGAATTACTATGTATCAATTTTATTAATAAATATACAGGAAAATTCAAAAAATGGTTTACCCGTTGAAGATCTAGCAATATTTAAATTTACCCATATAATTTAGTCTACTCTGTATAATTATATTATCTCAAAATTGTGATTTAATATAATAAAATTTATCCATTACTAATGGCAATTTATAGCTGCTGCTTGTTCCTGCATTGATAACTTAGTCAGTGAGTGAGCTCTCAAAGAAGGGTGCTATCTTTTTCAAATTTGAGATAACATTTATTCTGAAAGAGAAATTCTTAATTGCAACTTATAATAATAATCTTAAATAAAAGAATGATAAATGCAACAATAATTAGAGGGTCATTTTAGTCTGCGTAGTTAAGTTGAATGCCAATAAATAACAAACCTACATCCTATTCATTCGAAGAAAAATATTCAAGCTTTCCACCCATTGATATTTTTTTTAAAAATGGGTAGAAAATTCGGTATCGAAAATGCTATACCATACATATATTTTTCTTTTCTTAAATATAATTTTTTAAAGGATTTTTTAAATATAAGTTTTTAATCAGAAAGGGAAGTGAATTTCCAGCTTAATGCTGAAACTCATTATAAAAATCGATGAAAATTATCACAAATCAGAATAATAAGATATTTAGGCTATAAAATTTCTTAAAATTGAATCTATGATTTTTATTTAATGGAAATCAATGTGAGCTGAGAGAAAATTACTTGAATCAATTATATTTGGGATATATTTTATAACTATAAATGTTTATTATGAACGGCCATTCAGTCTTTGAGAAAATGTAGAATCCTTTATTTATTTTCACAAATTTATAACAATCTAGACTCAAATATATTTATTGTAGAATAAAGAATATTATTAATTAAACCCTTTTGGGGAGATATATTTATCTAAAATAGCATAGAATACTTTAGCAATTTTTATGAAATTAAAAAAAAGCAATGATCTTAATAAACTGAATGATAATCATTATATTTTTTATTAACTTCAATGTAACTGAAGGCATAATTTATAAAAGACACTCTTTTATTAAGCAGCTGAGAAGCTAGCTGTTAAAGTTAGACTCAGTAATAAGTGGAAGTAAAATAATCATTAAAATTAGTATAATTGGACGCAAACAATCATAAATTGCTATAATACTTTTAAAATAAAAATCAAATATATTACTATCAAGTAATTTCATATAATAGATCTATTTTTAAAAAAATAATTTTGTCTAGGTTTTTGAAAATTATACTTTTTGTGAAAAATTTGAATATTACATTGGACTTCAATATTGTGACCCCGCAAAAATTTTTATTTTTCCCCAAAGAAAGCTTAAAAAGTTTTTTCGTTGGGAAATAATGTTTTTTTTTTTTGGTTTTTTGAAAAAAAAAAAATCACAAAAAGAGCGGTCTACGAATTTATTACAGTGCCGAACTCAGGTGCCAAAAATAATACAAAAAATTTTATAAAAATAAAATCGCCCTTTTTCCAAAAAAACTCGTTTTGTATTTTATTGTAAAATTAAAAATCATTTTATTTTGACAGAGTAACAGCTGATGGCTAAGAAGTAGTTCCATTAAAATATAAAATATAAAGGTCGCCTCTACTTGCAAAGCTCCACAATAAGGCAAGCTTGAAAAAAATTTTGCTTCAAAAAAATTTAAATAAAAAATTTTTAACTTTTAAAAACTTTTAATTGCATTTTTTTTTATTTTAAAAAAATTTTAGAAAGCTTTCAGCGCAGCTTAATAATTCAAGAGTGAAAGTTATTTCAGAGTTCTCCGAGTATAGATAGTCAAAAATAATAATCATCTATTTTAAAACTAACTACAGCCTTGAAATTGAAAATTCCATCTTAGTTGCAGTTAACAATTTAAGACTTCTAAATTGAGAGAATTCTAGTTAGATTTCATTTAAAATAGATGATTGGTTAAAATTATATAAGTCTGCAGCTGCAACTTTGTGACAGTTGAAAACACAGATTCTGCTCTTGATCTCCTAATTGATCGATAGGTCTTCAGAAATAAAAATGTTTTTTTTTTAATTATAATTATTTTAATAGATTTCCTCATCAGAGAGATATGTCGCACTCACATAATTTAATTTCAAATACGAGAATAACTACCGAGCTTTGTTGTTTATAGCTTTGAATTAAGTGCTTCTATGCAAAAATTGTAAGAATATAAAGTTCTTTAAAATTTTATTCTATCGAATCGACTCAAAGTTATTTAAATTATAGATATTTTAACTGCCATGCATATTATCCTTTTTTAATTTAATTTTAAGTTAATTCTCTTATTTACTTAAATTCTTAACATATTAATTTATGAATGTAGTTTGATGCGAAATTTTGGGTGATTATACCTGTCTCGCGAGTTGCGTCATTTACATCAAACACATTTATAGTTATGGTTAACAAGTCAGAGCAATAAGAAACTGCATAGCTCGCTAGGTCTATTGGGAAGTCATCATCTTAGTAGTAAGTCAAAGTCTGATAAGCATCTTATCTTGGTAAACTACGAATTGAGAGAAGCCCATTTATCAAATAATTTATTTTTAAAACTATTTTATTTTTATCTATAATTAAATATGAAAGCAAAATTTATAACCCCAAATAACTATAACACGCATTATTTTAGCAAAGAGAAGAGATTTGCAGAACATGACTAAGTGTCCAGAGAGTAAAAATCCTTTTTAAAGATTTTTAACTTGTGATATAACAGTAAATGAAAAAAATTAAACCCTCATAATAAGATAAGGTAGTAAAAATAAAAAGATAGGTTGTATAATTAATTTATCATTGTGCACATATCATCTTGTTTAATTGCTGATCTTAACATTTTTATGTCTTGTGTTTGCTAAGGTTGTATATGTTTCTTAGCTAGATTGGTTTCCATCTTAAAATAAATTTAAAAATATGAAGAGGCCGCCACTTATTATATTGAAGATATATCAGATTATGACAAATTCGTTTCTTCAAAATACATATTTATTGAAAGGGACAAGTTACTTGTCATGATTTTAGCAGCGAATATTCTAAATTTTTAGTTCAAGAGTCTAAGCTTCTATTGTAAAATAAAGGTTTGATAGAGTTCTTTTCTTACTTTATATCTCTTATTTAATTATTTATCAAGAACCACATATAAAAAGGAGCTCCATCTTCACAACTTGCACCTGATTCGCTTAGTTCTCTAGCTCTATCTATTTCAGCTTGTCATCCTATAGGATCTCACTATTAAATAGTAAGACTTTAGCTTTGTGGGTCGGATCTAGATCAATAATAATAACTTTGATTTTCAAATAGAACAACGAGTACTCGAGCAAGATTGTGGAAAACTTGAATGTTAAGCGATTAAGAGTGGAAGCGCAAGAGTTGAGCAACAGGTTCCGAAGCAAGGAAGACCTCTACAGGTACCTCACTTAGCAAGGTAAGAAGCTCTCATATGCTGGAGTAGTTATTCAACTACCATGTTATATTTTAATTAAGCCCTGATGGGTCATTACTTAATTCCTATGTATATATTTTACTCTTTATTTTACCTATTGGATTGATGTTAGTAAAATTAACTATAAATGTAATATATTAGGATATTGAATTTATTCCTTAAAATTAAATAGCTATAATCATTATCTTATCTCATTTATAAATTTAAAAATAAATTTTATAGAATTTGAAAATTTCCTCTACTAAAATAGAGTCTCATTTTAAAATCTGTGAACATATAACATATTATTTCTTGCAACTTAAAGGTCTCACCAAAAATAATGAAGTCTCTAAAATTTAGTTGTAAAACCATCATTATTATTTTTGTTCATATCCAACTAATCCCATCAATTTGAAGAAAGAGATATTTTAGATATACATCAATGACAAGCAGAATTTGTGAATTTTAAGCAGCTGTAGATATTGTTATCAAGACGATAAGCTCACTGGATTTTATTCCCTGCATAATAGAGGGAGTCTAAACTATTGATTCTTGATAAATTGTCATGGCATGTTTACTAAAGTTATGTAAAAATCTAGATTTCTCATTTACAATTATTTATGTGCAACGGGTACATTCCATGTTTTTGTGGTACAATTTTATTATAAATTCTCTAATTTAACCTCAATTTTTTAATATAAGTTTTCATTAGACTGGTATTTTAAATTATAAAATATTGTCTTAAATCCTAAAGCTGTTTGAAATTTTGAGCACTTTCTGGAGCAATATAGTTTGGTTGAGTAGATGATGTATAGGTAGTTTAAACAACCATAATGTCTGTGGGGTTATAGACAGATGCGTCAAATATCACTTAATAGTTGAAAGAAATTTAATTTAATAAAAAGATACAAATTTAAAAGAGGATGAAGAAGTTGCATGAAAAGAGTTGACTGTCAATTCAGAATAAGAATTGCTGCTAATAAAAGATTTAATTCTTGATGAAGAGGTTTGATATCTGTATTTTATATTAAATTTATTGGATATTTTTAACTAATAATATCCTATGAAATAGTTCATTTAGATGCTCCCCAAGAAAGTCACTCTTTTAAATTCCATATTTTTTAGTAAACAAATTCTTTGAAATCTATGATTAATAAAAATCTAATAAATTTGTAAATAATTGAGATAATATATTTTCATAAGGTAATTGGTGGAAAAAATCATTCCAGGTTATAAATTCAGCTTTTTTATGAGTTTAAATTCAAGTTGAAAAACTATTGTGGGATTCCTGGCTTATAATTAAATATAAATTACCTTTTTTTAAAAAATAGATTTTAGCAATTCTTGGGCTCCAATGAGCGAATACAGAACAGCCTTTTTGGTTGAGTTACGTGAAGTTAGTCCTCTTTCGTCTTTGAAGAATCAAACTCAAAATTTTTTTTTAATTCGGAGTTAAACGAATAATATAGGTCGAATATGAATGAATTAGAGAAATTAAAAAAAGAGATGTATATGTTTAAGTATTTGAGAATAAATTAAAAACATCTCTAGATTAACAACTGCCAGGGTGTATGATTGCATACTTTTAATAGCAACTCCATCAGTTTTTATTTTGAATTATTTAAAGCATCTCTTATTTATTTTCCAACTCTTTTTAGACTATTCTTCCGCTAATTTATTTTCCTCATCTTCTTCATCATCATCTTCATTCTAATTATTTCTGTTAGTATTTATACTTCTACTGCTATTATTGTTGTTGCTATTACTGCTACTGCTGATATAATTATTGGTCCGAAAATTTTTTTTAAAAAAGAGGTTTACTACTGGGAGCCGAACCCTGGTCCAAAAATTCACTCATTTAGCAGTTAACCATCTGATCATTCGGTCTTCAATCATAATCTACTTCTTTATTTCTCTCGAATATCTCTTACTCCCGATCACATAATCATATTCTTCCCATATTACTGATGCTCTCTTATTTTCTTATAAAAATAATAGTCAATTTCATCAGCTAATCTATTTTCATATTGTATTTCTATTAAAAGATAATTTTATTTTTGATTTATTTTTCTTGAGAATAATAAATTCTCAAAATATAAATCCTGAATTTCATTATAATTTATGGCATGGAATATTGATTAATGCAAATAGATTTAACTCTTTTGAATGTTATGCCAGTGGAATCAGAAAAGTAAGATATAGAAGTACTTGCCACACTTGTTAGCTCTGCAGAATCTAGGTAATTGACTGCGGGCAAAACTACATAATCAATTGTCACTTAGCCAGTTGCTGAATTACGCTTCTCGTAGTAAAATTGATAGCTCGAGGGAATATACTTCGCCCCAAGACACTTATAAGTTTCATCTGAAGAAATTTGAGCATCTAAATTCCTGAATTAAATAAAAATTGCTCCCGAATTTATTTGAGATTGTCCTAGATTAAACAACAAAAATAAATAGATTGCAAAATGAATCCCATAGTTGTTCCTTCATCATTAGAATAGCACATAATGATCACATCATTAATCCCATCTAAAGTTATGCTCTTTATTGAAATAGAATTGTCTTGGAAAGTCTTAGAAGAGGAACTTATTTATTTTATGAATTGAGTTTTAAACTGTAGAGCCATGTCTGAGTTAGATCTCCATTGGTGATGTAGGTATCTATTCTTAAGTATCGACGGGTCGCATCTTGATAGAAGCCAGAAACAAAGATTACAAATAAAAAAAGTATTTTAACAAAGAGATAACTGTTAAGTTATATTTCAAAGTTCGATGCAGTTAGCGCGCAAATTTAATTGCTCTGCTAGTTATTACAACTGTACTTCCACTAAAAGGATAGGGAAAAATCTGAATATAGAAGTTTCATAAACACATAGCCATAGTCCACATTATTAAATTTAAAAATATAATATAAAAGCTAAATATTGATGGAAAATAGAGGATTTCCAGCCCCTCCTGCATTAATGAAAACCATGCTTTAAGTGGTTGAATAATAATTAATTCTTGCTGTTTTTAAGATGCTGCCATCAAAATTAAATACAATAATCTGTTACACTAATATCTGCAAGTATTGTGAATGTGCCATCTTTAAAATTATTAATCTAATTTTGAGTTAACAAATTAATTTAAATTCTAATTTTGATAATTAACTTCAAAATAAATTGGTTTATTTTAGTATTTATTTTTATTTTCGTTAAAATCATATTCATTTAAAAATTCATAATGCACATGTTTAATGTTTAATTATTAGGTCTTATTCAATGATGAGTAAAAATTTAAAATGCGAGCTATCTCACAATGTATTTTAAATTTACTTGAGAATTATATTTATGAATTAATGCTTAACTACCTATATACAATAATAGCCATTAATATTAGAAATGAGATTTAGAAATAATTTTTTAGATAAAGTAGGGAAAAATTTGGCTAAAGAACTAATTTTTAAATGCTGGGAAGAATCATAGCACTTTTATATTTTCATGCATGAAAAATAAAAAAGCAAAGCCTAAAACCTTAAGAATATTCTTAAACCATTTTCCAAATGCAGCGACAATCTTGTGAAAGTTCTCCTCTTCTTGTGTATGTGTTATCCTATAGTATGAATAAGGAATGCATAGATACTTAAAGGAAGTAAATTTCAATCACCTTATAAATCAAGCATAAAGTTTATAATCAAAATATTAATATCTTTATCTTTAATATATACTTTTAATCCAGATTGTAATCTATATTTACTGGAAATAATAGCAGTTAAAATTGAGTCATCTTCTTTTCTAAAATAAATAAAAGTTACATGGCTGTATGGATAATAGGTAAAATAAATTTAGATTACTATATGTTTTAAAAAGAAATATAGCTGCAAGTATTATTTGATACAGTAAAGCTAAAATTTAAAGCTGATTACGCTAACTATAAATGTAATTTAAGAATTAATGTTTATCATTTATAAAATCGCAACTCTTACTCCAAGGCTTACCTTCTTCATCAAGCTGATTATTACTTTTTCGTTAATTTTTCAAGCATTATTTCTTTTCAATGCAATCTTCAGTTTAAATAATCTTCTTTTAAAAAAAAATTATTCAAATAGTTAATTACGATGTAGGATCCACAGTCTTGGCATATAAAAACATATTCTTTCTTAAAAAATAGCATGTACTTGTAATTATAATTCCTGCGATCTTAAGAAAATAATTATTCAAGTATTTAGTGATAGTAGACTAGCCTGAAACATTTTTTTCAGAGTTCCCTTTGCTATTTCTACCATGTTAATAACATCTTGAAGGTCCTACTATATGAAGTAACATAAACTAGTGCTGGAATAAAACTAGGGGATCAATCTTTTCTCATTTAACTATAAGTCTTACCATAACCATTAAACATTCAGCACTACTAATAGACTGCGGATTGATTATTAAATTATATCGACTCCACTTGGAAATAACTCAACAAGTAAGAGTTTTAAGTTATGGAGGTGAATCTCCCTACCCCTTGACTGGTAGACTTATTTTTACGCTATCTAGTTTTATAATGAAAAAATATTATATAGCTTATAAATTTTATGGATAAATTTTAAGGAAATATGCTTGTCAAACTTAGAATATTTCTGTTATAATTATGATTAACCCCCAAAATCTAAGATAGGAATTTTGTTTTTCTTATTTATACTTGTTAATAAAATAGATCTGTTTGGAAAGCTACTAAAATCTCATATTTTCTGAAGAATAAGCCAGTGGTTCTAATTAAGGCGAAATCTTATAAATATTTTAAAATCGCTATGCGAATATGTTTGGACCCATCTCATTGTATTAATATCGTATTCCTTGCTATAGAGTCCTAAAGCAGCCTACTTTCTATATTTTGAACTTGCTTTATAGCTGTAGTCTATGATCTGCCCACCAAACACAAAGTTATTGCAATTGCAACCACTTGTCACTTCTAAAATATATGCTTTATTTATTTGTAAAGAATTCATTGTACTGAATTAGATCGAACAAAATGTCTTTTGATGAGGAGTTAAAGTATAGAGGGAATTAATCCTCATCAAAGCACCTCCATGTTTAGACGGTGAAGGTATCAGCAGAACAGAAAATTTAATGCATCCTAATAAAATAAATTAAGACCTAGAAGATGTGAATATTTTAATTCCATCTATAAATAAAAAGATCTTCTATTAAATATTAATTTTAATTGCTTAAATAAAAGCATCTATCAGCATAATCCAATTTATTTGCTCTAAAAAATAATAAAAAAATGAATGTTTTCTGATAGGGTTAAAACAAAATCTTAATTCTTAGAGGAATTATATTAAGTAGAAAATTTGACAAAAATGGTTCATTTCTAAGCCATAAAAATTATTATTGGAAAATGAAATCTATCATACATCATTACAAAGAATAGGCTTTTGTTCAGAAAAGTAGTCATAAGGAGAAATCTTTGAAACAGAGATTATTGTGTATGAATAAATAAACAATGAAAATAAAGAAAAAAGAATTATTAAATAAATTCATCATAGTTGGAATACAAAAATAATCTCTGATTTGAATCAACATTTTTAGTTAATTTAAAGTTAATAAATACCCTCAGATAAAATAAAAATACTAAATTCATAATTCGCATTTAATAAAATAATAAAAAATTTTAAACTTTAATTAATGGAAAAAATCATAAAAATTTATTGCAATATTTGATATTGTTCAATTAATATTATATACAAACATTTCATCAATTCAAATACAAAGATAGATTAAATTACTCTTATTTTGATAAAATATTAGCTCTAATTTGTAGTATTTTTTTTAACTTTATAAAAATTAAGAATGTAAAATTCACTTACTAAAATAATTATAGAGTTATAGCTTTGGAATTCATAGGATAATCGAATAAGCTAAATTAAACCATAATTGAGTTGAAAATAATCAAGAGAGAGTGTTGATTATGACATCAAATCCTTGTGAAGAGATTTTAATGACTCACTGGATAGATAAATAAAGTGATAAATCAAACATCCACTATCCTCTAAGTTGTCTTGGTAAGTATAATTAAACCTATCGACAAATACATATTCTTACAAACTGAAGTTGCTCATTCTAACTGAAAGAACTGGTTTTTTATTAAAAATAGCTAAGATAAAAGGCTTTTTCATCATATAATGGTCTTTAAATTTTACTGTCCATAAAAAGTCTCCTCCTATTTAGAATTTTAATTCGAATTTATATTTTTAATAAAATATACATTATAAATCCCTTTAATATTTAAATCGAATATAGACTTGAAAAATATAATAGTAATTTTTTTTAATTATAATTAAAGTTCAAGTAATTGTTTTAGAGCTTTATGGTGTGAATTAAAAGCTTAAAAGTGGAAACACTTAAAGTTAAGTTTAAAATTTAAATTAAGGTCTTTATAAAAAAAATTATTTTAACACTTTATATCTAAGAAAAAAATAATATTTACTGCCTGCCTCTCTCTAACGGATAAAAAGACACTTCTAAATACTTTTAATATGCCAGTATAAATAACTATTTAATTTTTTATGGTGATCACTAGCAATCATAAACTTAATTATAAGGGACATTGCTGTGTAAAACTCTAAACTAAAGCTAAAGGAAGTTGAAATATATAGCATCTAAGAAAATTGATTTAAATCAGAATTATTGAAGTTAAAAAAAACTTAGATTTTCTTAAAGTATTTTACATAAGATGATTATGTTTTATCTTCCATATTTTGACAAATATTTGAATCAAATTGTTATCTTAATCCCCTTTTTAAAAAAATTCCATTTAAAAAAAAAAAACTTATTATAATTCAACTAATTAAAATTGATTAGATAAGAGGTATTAAAAAGTCCATTTGATAAAAATAATTGTCTTATCATTGAGCTCTATAAGGCCCAATCTTTTATCTGAGCTATGTCTTTACTGCAATCTTTTCTCTATTATGATAAGAACTAAAGTTTAAATGCTGGGAAAATTCAAAGTTGCTCATACTATCCCCATTATTACTTTCAGAGTCCATGCTTTACATTTTCAAATCATCATGGGCACTTTCCTTTATTTCAAAATCTATTTCTTCGGAATCTAAACTCAAAGTAAAATTAAGCTTAAGATAAGATCTTACCTTAGAAAATAACTTCTGTTGAATTCAAGATATTAGGGTATACATTATATAAATTAAAAATATAATAATACTAATGGGTATGAATAGACATCTTTCACTTGTTTTTAATTTTGCTTCTTCTTTCCCATTCTCTTTTGCAGATATTCCCTGAAATTTTTTATTTAGTCGAATAGAAGAACTCCCAAGTTTACTCCAAGATAATATTTTAGAATATATATAAATGATAGATACAACAGAGAGAGGCAGATGGGCAAGAAATTTTAATAGCTGATAATATATTGAAAATTAACTTAAAAATTTAATTAAATTAGAAATCAGTAGCAGAAGAACAGTCTTCATTTTAAATAAAAATTGCACATTCGCCTTGGCTTAAAATTCTAAGTATTTTAAATCCTTTTAATTTTTGAGAGAAGCGATCAGTTCAGTGTTATAATAGACGCAAGCTTTTAGATTCTAACAATAATATCTATTATGAAGAATGCACTCATCAAATATTGCTGCTCAACAGCTTTGGAAACAAGGCTAAACAAGAAAATTAGAGCAATTTTTGAATGAATATCGAGCAAGCTGCAGATCTTGATGAATTTGCAATTTTTTCTCTAAAATGCCACAAAATTGTAACTCCACATTTATTGTTATAGCAAATTATTGATTTTAATAAAATTTTCAACTATAATTAAATTATTTAAACCGATTAAGAGTTTCAAATCAACATCAATGTCAAAATGATTTAAAAATGGCAAAAATGAGTAATTCACTGCCATTATCAAAAGCTCATTTATAATTTGGAAATTATTCAACCTTGGCTATTTAAATGGCTTAACATAGACAACGTATAGCAAAAATGTGAAATTTATATTATTTTTTATTCACTGTCATAATAGTCAGAAGCTAAATTGCTGATAAATCTCCAAGCAGTATAAAATAAAAAAAAAAAACATTTTTATGCAGTACAAAAGACAAGCATAATAGAAATTTTCTAAAGAGATTTAAAGGTACATAGAGCAACGACAAGGTGTCACAAGTATTTATAAACCTTTTTTTTTTAAAAAAATATTATAGATTCTTTAGTTATTTAAGCTTATCTTCTGATAGTGTCGAAAATTTTGATTAGAATGTTTTAGAGCTATCAAAAGTTAAATAAATTTATTTAGAAATAATCTTCTCTTAGATACTTCAGTAGAAAATATTTATTTAATTAAGAAGATAAGCAGATAAAAATACTAGAATAATTGAACTAGAAAATACTAAAAAGCTCGAGCATACCCCCATGTAATAACTTATTTTAAATTAATCGCCAGTTGTTCTTAATTTCACCTATAATCATTATTTACTGTCGATTTGAATTTACATTCATGAGGTTCAAGAGACCACAGATTAAAACCTCAAAATAATTTTCGACAAAGAATCTTATTATCGGGTTCCAGAGTACATACTGTTAAATTTTGCGAGCGTATTTCCTGAAATAAAGTTACTAGAATAATCACTTACAGTACATTGATAAGGCTGAGCATTTAAAGTAAAGTAAAGTAAAGTAAAGTAAAATTTTAGGAATGGAATTAATAATCAATTTCAAATCTCAGCACTTAAAAGTACTAGATAAGAAACCGTACTATTATCCTATGTAAAGGCAGAGCATTTAAAAGGTTAATGCCAAAATTATAATGAAAGCATTTGCCAAAAGCAAGTAGTACAAAAGACCCAGGTTAAGGATATTGCAAAAAATGTATTAATCTTCTTTAATTATTGTTGAGTGTGGAGTAATTCATGAATTCAAAGTAGTCGTTATACGGTCTGTCAGAATAAAGATCAAAATCGAAGATTGACTGGCTCGCTATATCTATTGGAATCAAATTTAAACTGGCTATGTTGTTTATTAATCCAAAGAAAGAAATAGTGCTAGCAGGAAGAAGAACCGAAACCATTGGAAGATGGGATATGATAAATTTTTCCTCTAATTTTTTAATTTTTTAAAAAACAATTTTTTTTTAAAAAAATTTTCTTAAATCAAGCTTATATAAAGCCTTTAGAATGATTTAAAGTCCTTCGAACATACTCCACAGCTACTATAAACTGTACCCTCTAAATTTATTAAAGTTATAATTATTTAAAATATCTATTGAAGTTATTAGTTAAATGAAGAAGCTTACAAAAGAAAATTGATAGCAAAATTTGTGCTCAAAATTGCAGAAGTTGCCATAGTCACTATTTAAGTTATATAATTTATACTAATGAGCCGACAGCAGAGTCCAAAGCCCAAGATAAAATAAAATTGAGAACTTGTTTATGGAGGGATTTTTCCTTCAATTTAATACATTGGCTTAATAGACTTAGTTTACTATTAGTTCATATATTTGAGATTCCATATGAAAGATACTTTCACTTTATCCACTTGATTAGCATTAAATAAAAAGTTTGACTTAATTAGCTGAGATGTACTTAACTGGAATAGGAAAATCCAGTTTGATAATCATCTTTGACATAAAATAATTAAGACCCTGAGAACCCAGTGATTTTGTAATTTAGCACGTAGCTTCTTTTTTCTTGTTTTAGTTGAATTATTAAACTGTCTTTCAAAGTTTAATTATAGCTTTATGGAACCTTCATACTCTCACTAAAATATAATATGTAGGAATAAAGAGCAGAGTAAGTTCAGCAGAAGATGAGATTGATTAGATTCTGCAATAAACAAATCCAGCTTTGAGAGTTTAATTCACTCCATAGTAAGGAGAGACAGCCTTCTCATTCCAAGTTAAAATTTAAGTTTCTGTAATTGGATCATAGAAGTTTGTTGGCTGAGAGGAATCATTTTTGTCAGGATAATTTTGCCTCTTAACAGATAACAAAAAGGCTTTCATATGATAATTTTTAATAATTAAAGCTAATAATTGAACTTATAATAGCTGATATTTTGGTTTTTTTAAATAATTAAAGGCGTACTTGGTTGACAAAGATAAATTTTTAATCTCTTGAAGAAGTATCTGTACACTAAAATCCCCAGATATAGCCAGACTGGGAGAGAATTTCATATGATCATATGATTGAGTAAAAAGTCAAAATATTATAATGATACTTTAACAAAGTTGGAGAGATCTTTACTCATTAAAGTTACTTGGCATGCTTCATTTTATAGATCCTTTATAATTTATTGTATAGTATAAAAGAATTTATAAATAAGATAATTATCTATAAGCCCTTTGCTAACTGTATTAATAAAGACTACTCTAAATATATAACTGCTTTCATCTTGAATAATTTTAAAACAAACGCAAAAATATTTTAATATGATCATTTTAAATATCACTATTTATTTAATATTTCTATCAAACTATTTTCAATTTAACTATTTTTTCTTATATTATTCATTTTAAGTTTAATTAGAAATATATTTTTTGATGATGTAGCTATTTCTTTTAAATATTTTGGTCTATAAAATTAAAACTATGTCATCTGAATCGTGGTTCCATAAAATTTGTTAATTTTTACATGATAAGGATATGATTAAATTTACGAATAAGTTTATCAAGCTTTTAAAACAATTTATATTTATCTCTATTCTTTCTTCATTCTTATTTTATGATTTAAGAATTTAAGAGGAGTTGAAACACATCAGGTCATAAATAAAGCATAAGGAGCATAAAAAGTCCACTTTTGCAAATGTGTCAGCTCATGATGTCACTTTTAAGACAACGATGAGTTATCCCTACTAAATTTTATTTGAGAAAAAGGGTGAAAATGGGGACTAGAAAATACTGATTTCTCTCTCAGTTCTCACTCTGGCTTTCTTCTATCTGCTGGACAATAAAATCTGCCGAAATCAACCTCAGTGACGTTGGCGAGACTGAGACCCGCATAAAAAGATCTGGGCCTCCTGGTCAGATTGTATAATCGACGGGGCTATATATCAACTTACGTAATATAATGATAAAAATTGCGAGTTATCAAGACCTATCTAGACATCCTCATAAAAGGGATATGATAGGTTTGGCAGGACGAAAGTCTTGCATCTGACACTCATCCTTAATTATTAATCCGAATCTATTTGTCCTTTTGGACCTCAACGAAGTGAGGGATGCCTATCTTTGATGAATGAGCCACGATTTGAGAACAAATGCTGCTCTCAATCTGCTTTGGGGCTCTCCACCCCTCTATTAAATATCCACAGCATTTTCCGACGAACTTCCACCATAGAAGAGAAAGGGCATTAACTAATGATCTTCAGATCTATTCCCTTTGCCAATCTAAATTTGGTGCCTTTTTATTGGTCCTTAATTTTTTCTTTCTAATTTAATAGCTTTTATGATAATTAAATTGTAATTGATCCTTTATTATTGGCAATTTATAGCTATTGGTAGTTCCCGCTTTTACAACTTAATCTGTGAGGGAACCTTCAAAGAAGGGTGCTATTTTTTAAAATGTTGAGATAACATTTATACTTAAAGAAAAGCTCTTAATTGCAACACAAAAATAATATTTATTAGATATGTATTTAATGCAACAATAATGCTAGGGTCAGTTTAGTCTTAGTAAGTAAGCTGTATTCTAATCAAAATAATTATAAATTGCGATAAATAGAAGACCCACATTTTATTCATTCTACGAAATATATTCAATGGTTCCATCCATTGATATTTAATATAAAGAAGCTTTTAACTTAAGCATAACTATGTCTAATTTTCATAAATAGCAATTTTAATTTGATAGTGTAAGACCAGATGGATTAGATGGAGTACCGTTAAATTATAATATGATAAAGGTCGCATGCACTTATAAATTTCCACAGGAGGGTAGGCTTGAAGTTATTTGCCTCATGAAATTGAATTACAAAGTTGAGGATCCTATTAAATAACTGTATACAAATAAAATAAGAAAGGATTTATTTAGAGACTCCTTTGCTCCAAAATCTGGCCATTAATTTGGATATAGCTCTAGACTATCCAAAAGGTTGATAAGATCAGATAAGATAGATATGTAGAATGCTTTAATTGAGGAGCGTATAAATAATTGCGAGCTCAGAAGCTGGGCAAGAACAACACTTCTGCTAAAGTTGGATCTGACAGAAACTATATTTTTTGTTGTTGCAAAGATAAGAAGAGTCCACAAAGTGCAATGATAACATTTTAAATCGATAAGATATCAGGGCGGGAGGTTGTATATATATGCTGGGTACTCATTTAGAGTCCAGTGAGAGGCATTACTTGAGTCTACACTACAAGCTTCAAAGGAGCCACCTAGCACTCTGGAGTGTAACAAATGTAGTTGGTAGGCCTAGATTAATTTATAGTTTTCTGACTTCTCAGAAATGCTAAATTGAGGGGGTTTTGGATCTTGAACTCAGATAAAGCATTTATAGAGTTCAGATAGCTAAATCTGAGAGATGATGGGATGTTTCGAGTCCATTTAGTTTCCCATTTCTAATGGAGGGGGAGAGAAGTGCTTAACTAGTGACTTTGCGATAACAAGGTCAAGGCATGTATGTACCACATGTCGTAAATACTTAATTTTTGTATTTGTTACAATTTTTGCACTATGATGTGCTCCTTAAGTTCCACAATAATCTTTAAACCCTAAACTGTATTCTGTATTTTCGTTAAACCAAAAGCTTCTTAGAAAGCTATCATGGCAGCTTAATAATTCAAGAATGAAACTTATCTTAGAATTTTATGAGTAAAGCTAGTCAAAAATAATAATCACCAATTTTAAAACTAACTACAGCTGTGAAATTGAAAATGCCTTCGTTGTTGCAGTTTGCAATTTAAGACTTCTAAAATTAGAGAATTATTAATTTATGAATGTAGTTTGATGTGAAGGTTTGGGTCATGATACCTGTCTGACGAGTAGGTTCATTTACGTCATATACATTTATAGTTATGGTTAACAAGTCAGAACAATAAGAAACTGCATAGCTAGCTAAGTCAATTGGGAAGTCATCATCTTTGTAGTAAGTCAAGGTCTGATAAGCATCCTATCTTGGTAAACTACGAATAGAGAGCAGTCCATTTATCAAATAATTTAGCTTTAAAATATTTTATTTTTATCTGTAATTGGATTGAAGTTAATAAAATTAACTATCGGCGAAATCTATTGCTTTTTTGGTTTTATTTTTTTAAAAAAATTTATCTTGATTTCATATCATAATGCCAATCTAGATTATCTTTGAAAATTTAATCTACGAATAAAATTGCAATTAATTACAAATTAAGTAATAGAGTATAAAAAGAAAAGTCCTCATAATAAAATAAATTAAGAAAAATATTTCTAACCCTGAATTAAATGTGTAAACCCCATTACCTATATACTTAGATAAATAGTGAATAGATATTAATGATCATAATATACGATAAAGACGCATTCCCAAAATAGCAGAAAACACTTAATTAAGACAAGCCAGATCTCTCAAATCTA
>JAJKFJ010021059.1:0-99389 GCA_027382625.1 Tetmemena sp. SeJ-2015
ATAGCACATAATTTCGATATTGAATTTTCAAAACGGAAAATTCAAAAATAGATTTAGAGATTTTAAATTAATTTCATAGAATAAATTAATAATTAATTCGTGATTCACCACTCAAAAATGTCCTTCATATAAACTCTGCCTACTAGAGGTTTCAGGAAAGGCCATAATGGTTATTTCTTTCTCAATCTTAAATATTTTATAATTTAGGCAAGGGGGTTTCAAATTTCAATAGCCTAAGAAGAACAAAAGCTTGCTTGATAAGAAAGATGAGAGGGGGAAATCAATGAGAATGAGTTAGGAAAATGGTAGAGACTAGTTTTCTACTCAAATGAAAGCGTACCAAGAACAAAATGAAAACCTAGATGCTACTAACAATACTCTGCAATTCAATCAAACTCTTAACGCTGATCGTCTTTTATCTCAGTAGTAAGTGTAAACATTCTCAAACTTTATTTAGGGGCACTAGGAAGAAAATACCATCCAAAAGAAGCAGCCTGAACATACTCTGAGTTCTCAAAATCCCAAAGGATTAAATGCGGGACAAATTACTTGGCCATACTAAGCCAAAACAAAGGTTGGAGGACATTCAATCACCACCAATGAGTCCCCTTAACACTTAATTCAACATTGCAAATACCTTGCAAGACTCAGAGCCACTCCCCAAAATCTATGAGCATTCTAATCCTAATCTGCTCTCCTCTCCACTGAGTGAGACTGATCATTTCAAGGATTTGAAGCCCACTCTTTTAATGACTCCCACTGAGAAGCAAGAACTCAAGCAGGTAGAGCTAGAGTAACTCCAAATCAGGATTATCGAAAAGCAAAAGCAGATGGGAGTTGAAGTTGAATCCAGGGTTGGAGCCAACGGAGACCTACCTTCTTCAACCACACAAGGCAACAAGCTCACAGTCAACATGGGTGATAAAGTCTTGCAGAATCAACTACAGATAGATAATCTTAAGTTAGATGAAAACATCTCGCAGCAGCTTGATGAAAAAAGTCTGATGCTATTCTCTAGTCCACTCTTCAACAAAGACAAGTCTTTCAAGGATTAGCTTGGTAATCTCCTTTGAGGACAATGATAAAGCCTCGTAGCTGAGTAAAACACCGCTAAATAGAGAAGGTAACAGATCTTTAAAGCCCTCAAAGAGTAAATTTGCCAAATTTTTTTAAAAGGGGGATGCCCTTGGATTTAAGAGCTGGAAAGATTATTTCCTAAGGGGAAAGCCAATTGTGACTACTAAGATTAACTTCGTAGAAGACATCTTAAAATTGAGGAACGCTTAAGAGTACATGAACATCACACTGTAGGGGAATTCAGGAGGACAGAGACTCAAATTCCTATAGGATGAGTTAGAGAGACAGTAGCAAATACTAAGACAAACCCTATTAGAAAAAGAGTAGATAATGAGCAGAGTTGTAAGTGGAGGGGAGGGAATGGTAGCATCTCTTAGTTCAACTAAGGAAAAGATCAGCACTCTATTCTGATGGTATTCAAATGCAGCCGTGTCCAGATATGACGATTAGTCTGGTTAAAAATAAGTTCTCGTAACTAAAAATCCCAAAACCAAGTTCAAGAATCAATTACGAGGAGGGCATAAATTTCCCCCAAAACCCTTTAAATTTTTGTTAGATGAATTCCCTTCTAATCGCAATTTGAAAAATTCCCCTTAAAAGGCGCCAAAATCATGAGTCCCTGAGGTGCAGCAACTTTCAAATCAGTCAAACCCAGCTACCATACAGCATCAGCAGAATTAGTAAAACCCGAAGCTTAACATGAGCGAGCTTTCTTCTTTACATAGCAGTAATCACAAGAAGTATCATCAAACTTTCAATTAGAACTAACTCTCCCCTCAGATTAAACTTCAAACTAGTGTCAAGAAGAATAAAACCTCCAAGGCTCTCATTCAGAGTCATATATTACATGGGCATTTCTATTTCATATAAATTTAGAGCTTCTAAGGGAGCTAGTTAGATGGATAAGTGAACTAAAACTAAGCGGCAGGCTAATCTTAGAAAAATTTTAATCAGAATTAAACTTTCCAGAATAGCTATTAGAGCAAAGCGCATCATTCAATAATTGTGACTATCTATATCAGTTTTGTGAGATCGTTACTTGATTATTTAAGATTAAACTATGAACAGTATGAAACTTTAGAACAACGACATTTAGGAGTACTTACTAGATGAAATTCAAGCAATTAAAGACTTTGACATGGTGGATGGGAATGATAACCTGAAAAGCCATCCACAAAGAATTTTCTAAAAGCAAGATGGCGATAATGAGAAAGTTTCAAATGGAGAAATTTATCTAAAGGAGAGGAACAAATCTTTCACTCAGCAAAATTCAACACCAAACTTACCTCATAAGAGGGAGTCAGTAACCCCATCTAAAAATGATAACCACCACCCTTCTTTAAAGTTTGACATGACCAGGAAATCTCTATCACCTCTTCCAAATAACATATTGGAGGCCCCATAAGATTTACTTCAAGATTAGCTTGAAGACTTAATCAGGTAGGGCTTCTAGGACATGAGAATTGAAAGTGATCTCTAGCACTTAATTTACTATCCTGAACGAGAAGATAACAGAATCCACTAAGACAAAGATAAGGGCGTGAGATCTAGCTCTGCTAAAATAAGCTAGAGAGATGCGAATCAGTTGCAGATATATTCAGGAGAGGAAACAAGAGGAAAATCAAGATAAAGTAATATGGTATAATCTCAGTTTAAGAATCAATAAGCGTGCGAGGAAGGAGATTAGCAAACAAATGAATAGAATATCTCGAGAGAGGTATTGAGTAACTCTAAATTACCAGTTTGGAGTCCTGAGCTAAATAACTTAGACTATTAAGATATCATCAAGTTTTATATATAATATTTTTAGATGAATTCTTTAGTTACAGAGACCTTTATTAGGAAGCAAGTTAAAGTATAGCTCTAACATATAGAGTCAATATCGTTAATCAGTATTAGCAGAAGGAGATTCTTTCAGACTGAAAAGTCAAGAATAGCAAAAACGAGTCAGTAGCAATTTCGAGTAAATTAACAGGCAAAGTACTTTCAATCATAAGCGCTTCTCTTATTAGAACACCATTCAATTCTAAGTCAGCTCTAATAATGGCTTAATAAACCACAGTCTAGCGAATAATCAATCCATTTTAGGGTCTAAAGTTATCTAAGTAGGGACTATTTAAGATGTAGCTCAAGCTATTGACAGAATAAGAGAGGGCTAGATCTTCAAGTCTCAAACTTAATGGCCTTCTTCCAAGGGATCTAAAAGGCAGGGAAAGAGATTTAGTCAGTCATCAATTGACCCAAAAAATTAAATAGAAAGAAAGAGTAGTATTGGACCAGAAGATAAAGATTTTATAATCAAAGAAACGCAAATTTAAAAGGAATAAGAGCTGCAGGACAAGAACTTGGTTCATCTATCTTAGATGAGAGTAAGAACTGCCTAGCCACTTGGTCAAAGAGAAAGAATCCACTTGTTAAATTTATCAATTAATTATTTTATTCCACAGATCAAGTATAGCTAATGCAAGTCTATATTTATTTCATTATGCATCAGATTATCAGCAAGCAGGAGCAATTTATTTATTTTGAGGAGCTTTTATGATAGATACTGCAAAGATAGTTCCAGGTTCCTAAGTTTAAGGATTCAGAAAGACTCAGTTAGCAAAGCCAAATAATCGATAGGCATCATCATAATCTCAGGGACTAAATAAAATCAGAAAGGACATTAGTCAAGTCGCTCAAAATGGCATTGCAAAGTAAAATATACACTAAGACACTATCTTATAAATTTACATGTCTTAGTCGTTTTATAGAGATGATTTATGAATTCTCTAAAACTGGTGAGCTAGAAGAAAGGCTTGAAAGCAGCATATAAGATAAGACCTTGATTAACAGGGATGAGGTTCTAGCTTAAAACTCAGGCAAAATGAAAATGAAACTTGAAGTGGCCTAAGTTTCTTTGACTTTGGAACCTAGAGACGCACAGATCGGTGGACGATTATTTATTCTGACTGCCTTACACTAAGATAATAATTTAACTGACTTTTAAACTTCGATTAATAAAAGACTCTGGATAAACAAAAGTGACATTGAAGAAGAACTTGATGACTCCCCAAGAATATCATTTAAAGTAACAGAATCAGGTAAACCTCCTCTAATCTGCCACAGACTCAGAGAAGCAATAACTCTAATACAAAATATTTAATTTTAGCTCCTTAATGGCTAAACCACTCATTATAAGGATCAATAAATGAGAAAATCCTAGAATCAATCACCTGTTCCTTTCATAATTATTTATCCTGGCGAATTGATAAAGATTTAGAGTGGCTCTAACAATCTCAAGCTATAATTTTATATTTTATTATAGCAGCAATCGGCTTCACCTCACAGATTCAGAAAATAAATCCTCAACAAGTCTAAATATAGTTATATAGTAATTTAATTTAAGATAAAAAATATGGGATAATAACTTCTGGGATGAGCTTGGACAAGCATGTGTCCTACCCCCTATCAAGCAACACAGGCTTGCAATAAACAAGAGGCATGATTCATGTTCGGAGAAGATAATGCATCAAGTTCGGACTTCAAGAGTAACTAAACACTTGATCATAAGAAGAGGCTGGACATACAACTGCATAACAATATTCTTTATTTTATGCCTGAATTTTAAAAGGATGACTATTCTTCTATGCTAATGTTAACATTACTTTTCCTACTTTCATATAAATGAAAGACAGGAGGGGCATGCCCAAAGTCATATCCAGTCAGCCAAAGCAACTTATCAATCACAAGTCATACACTAAGTCATTTGACTATCGGCAAGGCACTCTCAAAAATAAGTCCATCAGCAAAGAAAAGTATCATTTAAATCAATTCAAATTATGTTATGAGAATGAGAATTTCTTTTTGCAATAGCTGAGGCAGATTATAGAGCCACAGAGTGCTAATATTTATAAGACACAAGGTTAGAATATGAAGTTTCCTACTTTCAAAGAGAACATGGATTACTACATTTAAGAACTCACTCAGTCGAGTCAGAGCAAAGGCAACGCTCCATCTTCGCGCACTTAAAGGCAAGTTATCTCAGATCAATCAGCTAGATTTAATTTATATATTCTAGATTGGAAGGTGTAAATATTAACTTACTCAAAGAAGCAGCCTTGACTTAGAACTCTCCAGTCAGGGGCGATCCTCAATTCAAGTTAAACACAGAGTAACTCAATTTTTAGACACTGAGCAACGTAAATGCTAACTCAGCTGTGGCTTCTAATCAAAATCAGTTTTCTAAAAACCATGCCTTTTAGATCAATAGCAGCAGCAAGTAGATTTAAGGCAGCTTTTAAGTTTAGAGCGAGACTAATCAGAACTTCAAAAACGTAGGAGCAATAGAGAGTGTATAAATAGAAAGAGTTAAAAGAGGAGATGGTAAGAAGCAGCCAAAACAGCTCGATGGAAAAGAAGTATTCATGAACAGGACAGTGGAGTATTGGGCATCTAGCTAGAAGAGAGATGCAGAAGGTAATTAACTTAGCAAGGAGAGAGCAGCTGCTAATCACAAAAGAGGAGCAAGCAGGATGTCTAATAGTGACTATGGCAATAAGTATGCCAACTTGAAGATGAGCTTTTAATTAAATCATTATTTATTTTAAGCTAAACTTCTCATGCAAAAAAGAGGAATTAGATTGAGTTCAGAATCATTTAAATGAAAGTTAACGCAAATATTATAATCATATATTGACCAAATTTAAATTTTAAATGCCAAGGAGAAGAACGAGATACGCTCTCTATCCTAAACTTAGAATTATGATGACAAGATCTTTTCTTCTCCGATAACTCATAATTATTTTTTTAACAGCTCCAGGAAAAAGTAGTAGAGCGTCTTAGGAGTTTAAAACTTAGGATCGGCAGAAGGGAAGACTGCTCAAGCCTTTATACGCTAAGTTTCCACTACTCATTAAAACCAGAGTAGACCTCAAAACTCTTTAGTGTTTGAGATTGATTTGGCCCAGTTTTTCAAGCTAAGGGATTAAGAGGAAGCTTTCAAGCGCTTACAAAGAAAGGCCAGAATGTCAAGTCTTGCGTCCAAGAAAAGGAATGATTCCTTGTCATACAATCATTCAGATAACCAAGGAAGAGCGATGTAGAATTCAGTTTTACATGAGATTCGTACTTCTTTGAGCCCTAATAATGGAACAGCATCCATGCTTAATCACACTATGGATTCTATAGCTCTTCACTAATACAATAGACTAGAATCAACTCTCCAAACTGAAGGAAATCAGATACTGGAGCATGATCACTAAAACAACATTTACTTGACTGGAGAAAAGCGCCCCCACGACTAGACTTTTCAAGGTTCAGTCTCACCCCGAAGGATCAACACTCAAGGTGAGGAGGAACCAAGAGTGTGGAAATAGATACCTTAGAACAATATAGAAATTGAGCTCAAAGACGAGCAAGACATGATGAGCTTATTAAATATCCTCTAATTTAGTTTTGAATTGAGCCAAAACAGCTCTATCCCAGCTACAGACATCAACGGCAAGAACTTAAAAAAGTTTCACTTCAAAGCTTAGAGCTTGCATATTTAATACCAGCCTCAAGCTCCCCTCAACCTCTCCACTATTTAGCCATCCACTGTTGTTGCAAAGTTTAAATTTACTTTTTTGCAAAAGACCCTCAGAGGATCTTCTTTGGTAGCAGATACCCAGGCAGTGAAATAACTTACTACAACAAAGGTATCATGCAGATAATTGGCAACAATACTTAAAAGCAGCAGTTTCTGAAAGAGGAGTTCAAGATTCCTGCTATTTCTCCCAAGGCAAATAGTGAGTTACAGAAGATAAGGAAATTACAACAACAGAATCTCAGACATAAAGGAGTTGCTATGAATTCTAAGCATTAAATGAACTAATAGAGACCATCGCTTCCCTAACCTCATTATATATAATATTTCTCCAAGTGCCTTAAGTTAGTCAATTAATTTAAGCATTTTTTCAAATATGAGTCAAATGAAATAACGAGCAAGTCCCCAAACTCTGCAGTTTCAAGCCTCTATCATTATCACTATCATTAAATATTTTTAAGGAAACTCTTATATCAGCAAGTTCTCTCTACTAAGAATGACACAATGTCACAAGGATAAGCTGACTTACTTTCTTAGCTGCAAAGACAGTCAGGCATTCAATCTGGACTTACTACTCTTCCGATCCACTCCAGACCTGGAACTAAGGAGAAAAATATATTTTATTATTTCTATTTGAGTACTCTAAATCTAAGCTACAGCAAATATAAAACTTTGAAAATAGCTTTAAGGTTGAGAACATGAAGATCAGGCCTCTATAGTCAGCAAGTCAAAAGCAAAGATTTAAGTTTACATTTTCTTTTAAGAGGTCAAGGCTAGAGGACTTCTTCAGCCAACATAGTATCTTCAAGCTCTGTAATTCGCAAACCATCAATACATGTAGGCACTGATAGCTTGAACGCTCAGCACTACCAACTCTTCTATCAAGTCTACGATGGCTCAACTGCAAGCAAGAAGCAGAATCTCTCTACTAAGAAACTTTCAGGAGCTCAGAATCAGGATCTTGTGGGGCTGTGGAACTCAGATGAAAGGCCCATCATGAGGGAAAGTTAAATGTAAGGAGAGCAAACTCACTACCCAAGTTACCTTGACTAGCCAAGGTTCAAGAATCATTCTTCTAAAACTCGAAGTCCAGGGACTACTTCCCCTGCAGGCTTCATGAATCTAATAAGCTTTCTTAATCTTTATTGTATGACTGGGCAGTAAAGCAGCAACAACTAGCTAAAAATGAGTTCAAATTCTAATAGCTAGAATCTACATCACATCGCCTCAAAGCCCTTGGACAGAGTGCAAACAAATAATCTCAAGATTATAAATTCTCCACCACCGGGTCAGGAACAGCCAAGCTCGTCCATCTAAGCTTCTGGACAAGTAACGAGTACAGGAACTGCAAGATAGAGAAGCAGTGTACTTTTTAAGAGGAGTACTTATGGGACTTAAAACAGTCACACATATAAGCATTCGCTATCTGCAGTCTCAGCTAAAAATGATTCTATATTAGGAGAGGCCGAAACGAACTAAGTTTAGCACAACAAGTCAAATATTATAAAATTATTTGGAACTTATAAATTATATCAACAGGTAGGATGCAATTAAACTTCAAGAGCAGAATTTACAGGAAGAAGAAATGTCTTGAAAAAGAAGATCAATTACTGAATAATTATAATTTCATGAATCAGCTTTTGATTTTCTTTAAGAGAGAGGATAAATAATTACAAGATATAATTTCTAAAATCCATATACACTCTCTGCATTTCACTTCTTCCTCGTCTATCTATCCACTTCATTTAAAGTAATCATACTATGTTTCTGTGGTTATTACACAAATTTTAGTAATTAAGTTAATAATAATTTACTTACTAACCGGCAGCTTTGAGATAGTAATGTCCACTTATAAAACGCAAGACGAGGTTGCTACTTTTTGCACAGTCCTCAGTCTTTTAATCTCAGGCTACCAGATCACTAAACATCTGGCCAACTATACAGAACCCTCTCTCTAACTTCAGATAGTCAGAATTTTAATGATGATTCCGGTAAGCAATTGCAATTACTATTTTCATTTTCTCAACAATCGAGATGCATTAAAGATCATTAGGGTTTGAGTTTATTAGTTCAAAACCATTGATTTTCTTGAGGATTGATTGTAAAGACGAATATAGGTGTACTCAACTGCAACTTGGCTGTCAGTGATGATACCTTAAGAAACATTGACGTTCAACACCATCCGTGACATGTAAGCGACTAAATCTAACCCTCTGCTGATAATAATTTACTATACTTTATAACTCTACTAAAATTTGGGTCTATCTTCTTTTCTCTTCTGAATAGCAGCGGAGAACCAAAAGAAATTTGTCTAATTCTTTTAATAGATACGAAGCCTATGTGCTTTACATATTCATGAGGCTGCTCATTTAATTCCTCGGTGGTGAGAATAGTCTCATCGTTCATCTTGAATTTAAGGTAGCTAAGACATCTAATTTTGATTTTTAAAATAACTCTTTCCTTGTAGAGAAGAATAAAGCAGCCATGGCCTCTTGATGGACTCAAGCCTCTTCAAACTGATAAGTAAGTGCTAGCCTGATGTGTCTGGCTTATAAATATTGATGAGATATTCATTTTACATTGCGTGTAGAATATTTTTCAGGAGAGTGAAGCAGGGAGTGCTTTAGTTCGTTTTGATAAAGCCTTTCACAGCAGTGCTTGCAATCGTGTTTGACCGCTATGGAGTGTATCACGATGGCCACTTTCAATAATGAAATAATTCATCTACTTTTACTTTGAGTTTAAGTCTGGGTACCTGTATTTAGCGATAATCAACAACATCTCTATCTCACTTTCACTCTACTGCTTGGTGCTGTTCTACTTGGCAACTGAGGAGCGACTCCAACCCTTCAGCCCCTTCTCCAAGTTTCTCTGCATCAAGGCGATACTAACTTATCTTAAATTTAAAGAGATTAATTATAGATACTGTTCTTCTCGTTTTGGCAGACTTGTGCTTTCACTTTCTTTTTGAAGATGAATATCTTCGACCGCAACTAGGCTCAACTCGCTCAGTCCCTCATCATCTCAGTATAATAAAATATCCTTATATAAGAGTAGAGATGGTGTTCGCATCGATTGCTTAAGCATTTGCCTTTAGCTACAGACCATTCGTCAATAACTCAAAGACTGGAAACTGGTCTTCATCCAGGTCATCAAATGCCTCCACCCGCGCAGGCTCTTCACTCAACAACTCAGACTAAAAGAAACCTCCTAATACAATATATTATATTGATTCCTAATGTGCTGAAGACGATAGGGTATGTACTAAACGTAAAGGATGTGCTGAATGATGCCCACAACACCTTCATCAGAGAGGGCAGGATTGACTCCTCAGAGGAGAACGAAATAGTATAGGAGATCATAAACAGGGACAGAGCTTTCAACTGGTCTGACGAGGACGCTGTGGACTCCCACCCAGACGAAGACGAGGAGAACAACCAGCTCTACAACGAAGGGGATAGATACCACAATAACCAAGAGGAGGAGAACTAAAAGAGAAAAAGGAGCAAGAGCTCCAAGAACAGCAGCAAGCAGCCTGTCCACACCTTAAAGAAGATCACTAAGCACAAGTATGTCAAGGGGAACCAGATCACGCAGCTCATCACCACCAAGACCACCACCATCCAGCAGCATCTCTCCTCCCTCACTTACTCTGGAAAGTACAACCCCTACTCATAGGTCAGCACTTCTGATAAGCCAATAAACCGCAAGCATGCAAACCATCATAATCAAATTGGAGAGAGCTTGAGGCAACCTCATAGTCAAAGTAAGTAAATTCAAAGACACAGGAAATAGAAACTAAGCGAGAGTGAGAGCCAAGAAGATGAGGAGGAAGTTATCGTTATCAATAAGCCTGCCACTCATTAAAATAATTAAATTTACTGCTCATTAGAGACTAGATAACTCAGAGCCTCATCTTCATCCACTGAGTTAGAAAAAGAGGGAAGAGCTGCTTGTTCACAGTCTCAGCCATTAAAATCAGTGCCCCAAGTTGGATTGCTAGGAGTGCATCCATGAACACTCAGATTCTTCTCAGTATTAAATTTCATTAAGATTCGTATGACGAGGAAGAGGAGGACGACTTCGACGACTATGAAAGCTAAGTGAGAGTAGCAACCTAACCAGAATTCATAAATATATCAGCTGCAAATCACTAAGGAAGTTTAGAAGTCACACATGACGATATCGAAATTAGGATTGCCAGCAACTAAGACCACCACTCTTCAGCAAGTTCAAAGACTCACCAGACTAGCTTGAGAAGTAATAAGCAAAATTTGAGTAAAATTATGTAAGTGTGAATCCTGCCAAAGCTATATTTGTAAAATACGTAATTCTTCCATCACATATCAATCTTATATTGGCCGCAATTTTATTATCAGAATATCTTAAAATACTAATCAAAACAATGACAGAAGGACAATCAGCAGCAACTCAAGGCTTATCAATTTTCAGCACACTCAAATTCCTGCCATATCTAACTACTTAGATAGACTATTGTGACGCTTAATCCTTACCAGACTTTATATATGACTGTCGGCTCAGCTTTTGGAATCCATCTGCTGCGAGTGATGTACTCTAAGTACAGTCAACAGAGAAAGAGAAACGCAGTCAACCAGTCACTTAAGTAAATCATAGAGAAGAAATAAATGCAGAGAGCAAGCGCACTCCAAGAAGTCAATTAAAGGACCAAGATGCAGAGACTTCAATTATATATTAGCTTACTAATTAATTGATGAGACAACTCAGCAAGGACAAGATGCACAAGATTTTCAAACTCAATCTTCCTCAACTCATTCAGCAGATCAAGGAAGGTCACTTCACACTAGAAGAAGTCAAGACAACTCACTTGCTAAGAGCTCTGGATATTGCGGTCGAAAATAATTATATCGCAGAATTATTCATCGAAGACGAATCTGAATCAATCAAGAATTCTATCCTTACCTCCTTCATGCATACAATTATTAAAGAATAGTTTCAGTTAATTAATTGATTTGCAGGATGTGAAGGAAAAGTACAGCTTACAAGGGATGACTTTCTCAGTTGCAGACTGGATTGACCAACTAGGATACGATTCAACTCTCGGCCTTTCTTCGAGGTCATTCAAGCCCTAACAAGAAACGTTTATAAGCTTATAATCATTTTAAACTGCTGCTTTTATTCGATCCTTGATTGACTTGCAAGCCTCACCTTTATTTAGATCAAGCGTCAACTAATCTCTTAAGTCATACATGTTAATTCTAATCTTGCTCTGCGATTGATTCATCCTACTTCACCCACGAGTGCTGCAACAATATTTGGGGTAGAGCAGCTAATCCTCATAAGAAGGAGTTCTCAACAGGTGGTGCATGTGGAGGTGAGGCAGCCTTAGTTAGCACTTTCTGTGTAGGGATGGGTATAGGAGTGGACAGAGCTGGTGATGCACGCTATCCAGCTGCTTGTTGTGGAGTAGTTGCCTTCAAGCCCACCAGCTCGAGAGTGAGCTAGTATGGAATATCCGGAGATGTCTCTTTTTAAAATGTTTGCATATATTTTATGACAACAGCTATAATGACTTGATAAAGCCAGTAGTCACTCCTATTGCCAGAAGCGTGAAGGACATCATACACTTACTCCGCTGTCTTTGGAATTCGCAAATCCAGAGCAAGTACGATATCACAGTAAGTCCTCTCAAGTTCAGAATGCCCTACTTCCTCAAGCAAGGCATGGTCAAAGAGGCCAACTACTACGCAGGATCACGAAAGGATGAAAACTTCCAAAGACTCACTATCGGCTACTATCTTTCAGATGGACTCATTGAGCCATCACATGCTTCAATAATAAATTGCTTAAATAGTTTTGATGCTGCTAAGACTGCTCTAATGATGGTGAAAGAAGGGCTGGAGAGTTAAGGCCACATCGTAATAGAATTCAAGATAGGTGCAAACGCTCATGCTCTAAGTGAAGGAGTTAAGTTAGCCTACAGGCTACTAGGAGCTAGAGGTCATCTCTCAGGGTTACAAGAAAGCTTACAGGGAGAATAAGAGATTGAAGAATACACCAAGCTTTTGCAGCAACCAATTCTTAATAATTCATGAATGACTGAATGAGAAATCAATTCTATTGTAAAACTTCATATTTAAATCTAATGTCAACTAGTGAAGTTAATTGTAATTTAAGAAATAAAAAGCTGAGAATTTTAATTTGAAATAATTTGAAATAATGTCTTCAAACTATTCAGCAGCTCACCTCAGTAAGAAATATCATCTTTAACTAACTTATTAGGGTTTAAGAAATCTAAATTCCTAGCTATTGCATCGCTTACTTTGGTACTGCTAGTGAGTTCAAGCTACTCGCAATAAGAGGAGATAATCAACATGCCTAGAATAATACGCAGATTGCAAGAGGAAGAGAGTTAGCTGTCAACTCAAGAGGGAGATACTACTTTCCCACTATCACTCACACTACGAATCAAGATTCAGAGTCAACTTCAACTGATTAATCAGCATCCCCTGAAGGAGAGAGCAACGAGACTACCACTCAAACATCAACTTCAAGTTCAGCTTCAGGCTCAACTACTAACACCAACTGTAAGTTAGCGAGTTTATTTATTATTCTCTAGAAACCTCTACTACAACTACAACCACTACCACTCCTCAATAAACTTAGTAAGTGACCACAACTACCATCACAAAGACAGTCATCAAGGATGGAGAGGAAACAACTGTCACCGTCACTGCCATTGCTGCACCAGCTGAATCTGACTCAGATGACGAGCCAAAGAAGAAATAAACTGTTATTGTCACTGACGACTCAGATGAAAGCTCACCTGAGCAAGTGAATGAGGAGGTACTGGCTAAGCATAAAAAAGCAGCTAAGAAGAAGCACTATCACCCAGAGATAGCTATGCTAGATCCTAAACCAAGAACCTTTTCAAACACTTCAAGCATTAACCCTCCTCCTTGCGGTGGCGCAGATAGAGGATTTACTCACTATATGGCTATGCCAGGCAGCAGGAACTATGTTTAATGGAAGGTATCTCATGCTTCCTCAGAAGGAAAGTGCATCGTTAGAATTGGCTAAGGCTTAGATGAAGATGAGTTCGTTGTTCTCAAGCCTAGATCATTAATGATATTCACTATTCTTTGTTTAGAGACGGCTCTGCTGGAAAGGATGGATCGTTCCCTTGTGGACGTGAGATTGGCTACGAAGGCAAAGAGTTCCGCTTCCCAAAGAACTTCACTTGCGATTCATGCGTATTGCAACTAGAGTGGACTATTCCAACTGGATAAATTCACTAATGTGCAGATTTTTACATGACTGATCGTGAATCAGAAGACTGCTCAGGAAAGTGCCTTAATGGAGGTGCTTGCATTAACGGCGAATGCAAGTGCAGAAGCGGCTTCACTGGCTCATACTGCGAGTCAAGAAGTAATCATTTAATATCTGACTAACATTTTTTAGCTCAAGTTTCCTCTCGTTTGATATGGTACATCTTAATTTTCGTGATCCTAGCTCTGATTATTGGTGGAATCATAGCCTAAATAATTTCCTCTTACTCTTTATTTTGAAGTCTACACCTTAAAGATTAAAAAGAGCATGAACAGAAGAGACATAGACGACAATCCAGAATCTATAATTGGCTCCAACCCAGAGCCATCTAGGAAGGGAAAGTACGGCAGAGGATGAAGTATAATACAAATTAATGCATATTAGCTAATATGATAGCAATTTTCTGTTTCTGTTAATCTATAAATTCATCGCTCTTCAGTTGAAAGATAGCTAAAAAGTGAAAGAAATTCAATTTAAGAAAATTAATGGGTTGGAAATCGGGTAGATTGAATAAACTTATACATGTTACTACTAGAATAGAGGAAGGTCTCTGATTATATAAGCTTGAGTACTACTTTTATGATTAAAACTCATAGCTCACTCTTTTAAAACTTAGAGAGGGGAGGTATTGACTAGAGCTTCCAGATCAGTTTCATCGGCTCTTAGCTCTTCCTCCTCTATTGAGTTGAGACCCAACTGCATCATGTTATTAAAAGTACGGCTTTTGTGAATCACCTCACTGTGGCTAGATTTACGGAGAGGCACCTTTCTCTTTACCATAGGAGGATGAGAGAATGACTAAAAAAGCATTAAAAAGGTTAACTAGGGAAGTTTGCTGAAGTGATGCTTCTGAGCTGCTTTATTAGCAATTTGTTGAGATGGAGGTAGCTATTCGAATTTCAAATTAACTAGGTTTCCTTCCATGGAGACTGATTGATTTTAAGTCTCCCTCAAATTGATTTCTCTTCTTCCTTATCCAAAGAATTAGAAATCTTCTCTCTATAATCTTGGGTCTTAAGATAGGCCCTCACTCATAGAGAGCTAAGCTTAAACTGGCGTAAAGGAAGTGTGACTGTTGATTTCTGAGTGAGTATAATTTAAGGAGGGTGAGGAGTTGTTGATAATAGTATTATTAATTTATTGGGGAGCGGGGTAAGCGGATCCTTAATTACTTAGTCGCTATCTGACCTCACGCAAAGATTTGAATTACGTATCAATACAATAAGGAATTCAGAAGTAAAATATAGAAAAATTTTATACAAGGATCCTAAGAGTCCTTAGCGTCAGAGACCGAACTCATTAGCTACTCTTTGACAGTGTCAGTCTATATCTCTTCTGCTCTTTAGCAGCCAACCCCTTCGAAAAAATAATCAAAGGATTGCTAAGGGTTGAGCTTGAATAGCGAAGAATCGCTAGTTAATTTTCTTTTGAGCACCTTGTTGCTCACCAAAGAGAGTGAGTGTGATGATAAGGATTTAAGAGGATTCTCTTATTCAAAGAAAGTTAAAACCATATAGACATAATCTCTTATTTAGGCAGCTTTGCGTGATTATTTTTCTAGAGTGTTATAGCGTTTAGTTTTTCTTGAATCAGTCGAGAAGATAATTCTGCCTGCACACTCACAAACATCATAAGTAAAATGAAAAAGCAGATAATTTGATATGTGACTATACCTTCTCTTCTTTGAGTTTCTGATCGACTCGAGCACTCCTTAATCTTGAGAAGGAGTCGAGGAAAAGTTGAGCTCACATTTTAAATTTTTTAACTTTAAATGAGCGTTGGTGAGAATCTAGTGTGATTCAAAAATCCAAGTGGCTAATTTTAAAATTCTGCTCCATGTTTTCTGTTCTCAAAGAAGCTCCCTCACTAACTCAAATTCTACCTCACTTGCGATTCATTAGGGCTCTAAAATTACTTAACTTCAGAAGCTGGCAGGGATGCGTCATCTGTTGAGATAATTGAATTAACTGGGGAATTTTTGGAAGCATTTTCCTTGTCTGCATTTTTTGAAGGAGGAGTTTAATTTTTCTGGAAGAGGGAATAGAGTATAGAAAAAATGTTAACCTCTCTGAGTAGCTGCTTGCATACCTGCACAACCATTCCACAGCCAAGAAGATAGAAGATTCTTTTGTCCACAGAGTTTGTTATCATTTTAATCAGAAAGAACTAAAAGACATAGATGAGCAAGGATTTGGGGGAATTGTAAATTCTCTTACACTTTTAGCCTTTTTGACGGCTTGGAGGAAAAGGTAAACGATAATAGCATTTTTTATTAAGATCTGCATTGATTATTAAGATTTATTCACCTTCGTCCCTTACTCCAATATGAAACATACCCTGCCAAATCAAAGATAGCTTGGAGTTTAATTTTATAGATAAAGTATTGCAATTTGGCTGTATCTTATAATCTAAAGATATCCCTAATCTTATTGAAATTAATGGTTGAGCCAACTCATAACTTTCATATATTCACTTTATAAATGCTATCATAAGCACTCAGAAAGTGGATGCTGCTATCCCTACGAGCAGTCAAAGGAATTCCCATATGCAGAATCACTCCCAACCTCATTATTCAAGGAAAACAGAGAGAAGTTCCTACGCCATCTCAATAAAATACAAGAAGGTGGCATTGCAACTTTACCTTAGAATTCTATTGCAGCTTTCAGAGGAGAATCTGAGGTTCTGATGTACGATTGCGATCAATATAATGTAAGATTCATATAAATAACTTATATGATTAAAAGAGATGTTCCCTACCCAGTGTATTAAGAAGGGTGCTTCTTCTACTTGTTTGGAATAACCGCCCCCGACTGTCTGGGAGTTATTGAGCTTGACTCTATGGAAGCCAAGCCAGTGCTGTTCGTACCTCGCTACTCTAACATGTACAAGATTTGGATGACTGTCCTCACTAAGGAAGACTACCAGACTAAATATGGATACGAAACCTACTACGTTGTAAAATATACCTATTCTTTAGTTGATGAGCTCCAAGATTATCTGAAGAAGAGAGACCCCAAAAAGATTTACTAAAATAATGGAGTTAACGCAGACTCTGGAGAATCAAGCAAACTACTTGACTCAAAGCTTTTAGAGGGCTTTGAAGTTGATCTTACTCAACCATCTCTAGTTTACTTAGCAGTTTCAGACAGTAGAGCAACTAAGACTGATCAAGAGATTGATGTGATGAGGTGGGCTTCTAGAATAACTTGCGAAGCGCATATCGAGTACTTGAGCTTCTAAACCCTATTATTATTTTTGAGACACTGCAAGCCAGGTATGAGAGAGTCTAAATTTGTCTCTATATTCCAAGCCTTCTGCCAACAGAAGTATGCTTGTGGATAGGTGGCTCCATACAACCCTATTTGCGGCTGTGGAAATGGAGCAGCAACTCTTCATTATATAGACAACAATCAGTACATATAAGATGGCTAGACAATGCTAATAGACCAAGGCCACAGCGTGCATCACTATGCAGCTGATATCACCTCCTCTTTCCCAGTCAATGGAAAGTTTACTCAGAAGCAAAAAGAAATATATGAAATCGTCCTTAAAGCAAACAGAGATGTAATGAGCTAGATGAAACCTGGAGTTGACTGGGTCGAAATGCATCTCCTGGCTGAAAGAGTTATCCTCACTGGATTGAGAGATTTGGGATTGGTCTCAGGAGATATTGATGAGATGATTTAGGGAAGAGTAGGCTACATTTTCCTTCCTCACGGATTAGGTCATTTGCTAGGTCTTGATGTACACGACCTTGGCGGATATTTGCCAGGTTTGACACCTGTGCGCAGAGAAGGACCCGGTCTCAGAAATCTCAGGACTGCTCGTATCCTAGAGAAGAATATGATCATAACTGTGGAGCCTGGCATCTACTTCAGAGATTTCCTTCTTAATGGAGAATTCGGAGATGGCCTATCCATCGATCAAATAATCGAGTTAATATCTTTGGTTGTATTTTTTCGACTTGAAGTATTTGAACAGAGAGAAGATCAGAGAATACCAGCAGGAAATTCAAGGAGTAAGAATCGAAGACGTGGTTGTTGTTACAGAGACTGGAATTGAAAATCTGAGTGACTGCATTCCAAGAACTGTTGAAGAAATCGAAGCTTGTATGAGAGGAGACAAAGAATGGAAGTAGAATTGACATTCAGTAGTTTTGAAATTTATTTTATCGATTTCCATATGCAATGAATTTAAAATCTATCATTTATCTTGCTAATAAGAAAAATTTTAGGTCTTTTCGTTTTTCGATGCTCATGAAGTTCAGCCACACTAACTGGCAAGTAATATTATTAAATGAAATAGAGGTGATTAACTTTAAATAAAGTAGAGACATTCTTAAGTAGATTAATAATTGAAGTGTGAAAGTCAAGCTTATTTACTTTCTTGAAGTGAGTTTGAATACTTGAACTAAGCTACGATTACTGTAATATCGTCAGGCTTTCCTCCAGTTGAGTGAGGCTCATTCGCTTCTTGAGCTTGCTTGGCGAAAGGAGAAAAATTGTTGACATCCAATGACATTACCTCAGCTCTATTTATAGTTAAGAATTTAATGTCAAATCAAATTCTATCAAATTTAAAATTTAAAGGGTTGATTGAGAGAAAGTTATATTTAAATATCATTTGCATCATTAGATTCGGCTTTAAATTCTAAGAGTTTATAATGTTGCAGCTTTTATTTGGGAGAGCTCAGCTCACAGTTTATGGTGATGACAGAAGCTATTTTGAATTTGATGATGAAGAATTTGAAGATTTCTTGAATCATATCTAGTTGGAGAGAGGTGCTATTGAGATTGTTAAAGAAGGGACTAGTATTTATTTTGATTAGCTATTTAACAAATTACAGTAAAAGTTGAATTTTCTTTTTCAACAGCCATGAGGTTGCTACTCCTTTTTAATTATTTAAATTAATCTTTAATTTAATTAAATTTTATAGTATTTTTGATTAGAAGAAGACATGTAGCTGCTTCTTAAGGGTCAATATCCAAGCTCCTTCCATTCTTAAGTTTAAAAATTAGTTGACTATGTATGCAGTGCAATACTTGTTTATCATACATGTTGTCCCAAAGACCATCTGATGCCACCACCACTATGTCGTTATGCTACACTTGATGCTCTATAATAAACACTAACTGGGTCGCCATTTGTTCCATTGTATCTAATTATTTCTACAAATATATGGAAGGTCTTTCTTGGTCTATTCTCAACATGACTGTAAGTGCTTCATTATATCTGGACTAGTGATGTTTCTAATAGCTTGCCAACCTACTAAAATAACATTTTATCATAAATATTATAATTAGATAAAAAATTGCTTCTCAGCTCTACTAGCGAGACAATATAATTCTTTTAGACAAGTCACTATTATTTAGTTCCAATCTGCAAGGGAGTATCGTATTCTCTGAGCTAAGATGTAGATCTGTGTTTGTTAAATTTTAAAGTATCTTATAATAAAATTTAGTTTGATTGTCAAAAGCTCTCTCCTTCAGAATTTTAGGTCTGATAATAGCGAAACCAGAGTCTCCATATTTGAGCTCTTTAAAATGCAAGGACTAACCAAAAAAGTAATTATGATTGCTGTGCTACTGCCAGGGTTTGTAGTCTGGAATATAATTGTTTAAATACTAGCCAAGCTCTGACTCTGGATTCTTTTCATACTCTTACTCAATTATCTTAATAAGTTGCTCAAAATAATTTAATGTTGCTTTGTGAAGAGACCTGCGTCGATGCCAACTTCACACCAGTCACTCACTCCATCCAGCACACCAAAAGCTAATCATTTGCAAGCAGGCGTCTTCTCCATTTTTGTACCGCTTTTCAAACTTAGGAATCATGTGCCATCCAAATACAAAGTGAGACTTCTTCTGCTCTCATTTATAATTAATTAAAAATTAAAGATTTATATTCTCGGCCTATGCAGCAATTGATTTACAAATATTTGTAAAAAGTTAGTTTTGATGAGTTAACTTAGTTGAAGTAGTAAGATCCTGTTCCCAAGGGCAAAAGCAGAGGCCGCCATAAAGCTCTTTGGTGAGTAGGCTTATCTTCTGTTTTGTAGCAGCTGTTGGAGCATCTTGGCTTTGTTCATTGTCTTTTTCAACAAATATGGATTTAAAATACTGCCAAATTTAATTATATCTCTTTTTATGAACACTTACTCAGATTAGAGAGAACTAAATTTTCAGATTTTGAACGAAATTAAAGCATAGGAGTAAAGGCTATATATTCGGTGATTGAATTTGCATGTTAATAAATTCAAATTCAAATTTAAACAATGGAAGAATTTAAGAATGTGCAATGGGACATTTTAATAGACGATCTGCAAGTCATGGCAAGAGATGAACTTATCAACTGCGTTATCATCAAATAAAATGAGATTGAAACTCTCAAATTCGAGGTAAGAGAGAATGCTAAAATACTCTAGTTCTCAAAATTTCATATTACTCCATCTATTTTTAGACTCCAATTTTCATTCAGCCTTCATTCTTTTGTTCAGTTTAAACTCTAAATGTCAAATTTACTCATCCTTATCACTAATAGATTTAAAACCTGCATCATGAGAAGTAGCACGCTTTCAACTTAAAAATAGAAGACTAAATGCAAAAAGATTTTAGCGTCCTCAATGAAAATGGAGCACGAGGAACCAATTCCGCAAACTGTTTGGAGAGAATCTACGAGCGCAAGTATTAGCACTATCTCAAGGAGACAGTCAAAATGCAGGCATTCATTAGGGATCTCAAATTTAAGATCGATGAATTCAGAGATATCCAAGAAGCTAGGGTTTAGAAGGCTTTGCTGGTAAGTAACTCCAAATATCAAGCTTAGTTATATTCTTCTTTCTCTTTTTAAATTTATTGTGTCAGGTGGTGAATAAGAAAAGACGAAATGACATGCGCAGGTTCCAGAGTTATCTTCAAAACATCTCAAACATCTTCACAGAACAGCTCTCTTCATCCAATTATTTAAGGCAAAGCTTTTAATAAACTAAAAAATAATTTTATTTTTAATTTAAGCCCAGTCACTCAATCTTTAGACAAGTTTGATGAGAAAGGGCTCACAGAGAGGAAAGATAGAATAAAGAATGAGCTAAGATTTTCAGCTTTGAACTCAGAATTTGGAAGTTGCATTTCTGCTTCTTTGGATCAAGATTTTGATCAGAAATAAGATGAAAATAATCTCAAAACTTCTCCAAATGAAAAGCTCAACATTTTGAAAAGGTAATTTTTTATTCAGTATTGCCAAAAAGTGATAACAGATTTTGAGAGATAGAGATTAGCTTTTGAGAATAACCCTACGCTCTTGATAAACACAGAGATGTACGATCAAGAGACTGCAAACATCAATTCCTCTGTTAATATAGAAGACAGCTTAGAAACACATATACTCAAGAAACAAATGGAAACTAATCACTCTGACCTTAGAAGAACTGGGCCTCAAGTCTTTTCATATACTTGTAATTACTAACAATTCTTAAACAAATACTAGAATCGTTTTAAATCTTGAAATGCGATTTTTATAAGCTTGATAAATTTATTTTATATCCAAACTATAAATAACCAATTTTTGTTATTAACTTCTGATTATTTTTTTCATTATTCAATATTTCGATAGTATAAAATATTTTAGAAAACCTTCAAGGGTACCAAGACCATTTCTAGAGGAAAGCAGACATTCTTTAAAGAACCTCTGATGAGTTGGAACTTCTGAACACTCAGTAAAACGTGAAGAACATTTTAAGGGAGAACTTGCACTCTCAACAAAGCATTTCAAACAAGACTTCATTCAAGTTAAACAAAGATAATGAAGAGACCAGATAAGTTAACTAAGACACAACCAGGGCAAAGACTACTCTTGACTATCTTCCTAAGTCCCCTTAAGACTTCTAGACTCCAAGAACTCATAACACCAACATGAAGGAAGTGAAACTTGATTGTGCAAGGCTACCCAAACATCAAGCTGATGAGAGAGATGCTTGTGACAACATGCTCATCATATCCAACTATGTGAGTGAGTAGAGGGCTCATAAGCCAGATACCTCCTCTATCAAGAAAGCAAGAATCCTTAATAAGGCTCAAGTGCTTGTCCATAATTCAAGTCCTGGAGAGAAAATGGATAAGTGCAATAATACAGCAGGACTGAAATCTCAGGGACAACTTCACTCTTAGGCTTAGTAAACAGCTATGCTTAAGAAGATTCTTTCGCCTGATATCACTCCACCTCTTTCAGATGAAGAGCAAGATATAGGTATTAGCTAGGGACGCCCTGGAACAACTACAACTGCTACTTAAAAAGCCAGCAAGTCAAGTGGTCATTAAACGACTGCTCAGACTCCTACGACTTTCCTGAGCTAGCCTATTCTAAACGTACAAAGTACCTCAGCTAATTTACTAGGAAACACTTTCAGATAAAGTGAATGTGTCAGAGATACTCTCGATTGTAAGGACTACGATAGAATTTATATACATTAGTTATAAATCAACAAGCCGAATGTGATGATATAGACTTTCTAAATGAAGAAACAAATCTTAAAAGACTATCTAGATAATAACACCCACATAAATGGAAGTGGAAAATCTTCCCAGAGATATATTGAAGACTTTTCTTTAAAGGACTTTTAAAATTCTCCTACCTCAAGTCGCTAAATATCAATTATCTAAGTGATTTAGGATCTTCTAAGTGCACTTAAAGTTGCAATTCATTAACTAGAAACTAAAACCGAGAAGTTAAGAACTTTCAAGCAAGGTCCAGTGACTGATGAGTTTGATTTCTTGAAGTTCCTAGAGGAAAATTTAAATGAGACTAAGACTCAAATGGCGAACTTCATTTTAGAGGACTCGTAAATCAGTCTAACTGATAAAGAAGCTCTTGCTCAATATTTCTACGAAAAGAATAAATACAGTTCTGCAGGACCTAATACACATTGTATTGAAGAATTTTAATTTATTATACCTCAGAACCATGTGAAAGTAGACGATATTTTGAGAGTGACTTTCATCGATCAAACTGAAAGCGGAGAGCAAGCAGAGCTATCTTGCCTCAATAACGTAGAAGTAGCTTCTCACCTTCTCGTGTAGGTAGTTGACACTACGAATGAGGATATGTCTTATGATCCTAATCAGTTGATCAGGATGAGTTAGATTAATAACGATTCTGACTTAAGAGAGGAGCAAAGCACTCGACTTCAGCAGCTTAACTTTGCTGCCCAGGACATCTCAGGAATGATGAGCCAATAACAACCTCACTCTCCAAGCAACACTCTCAGGCAAAGAAGCATTTTCAGTAACCAAGAGCATTCTAAAGTTGTCACTTCTTAAACAAAAGCCTCTCGAGAGCAGTAAAATCTAGATGCCACAGAGAAGAATGGGAATCAGTCTTTCGTAAATTAAATTTACAATACTTAATGGTAAATGTTTTGGAGGAGTACTATACCATATCTGATGCGGGATAGAATGGAGCAGGGATCTTTAACTTTCAAGGAAACTACCTCTCAGAATGGCAACAGCTAGAACTTCTACACCAGAGATAGTGACTTCACTAAAAATTAGAAGAAGGCTGCTCAAAATAACATGATTCTAGCCTGCTCACCAATCAATGACAACGATGAAAATTATTCCATAAAATATATTTAGCAGTTGCCTAATTTTTAAATTACTTGAACAGTGGAAACGTGAGCTACCAAGAAGACTTAAGTGCATTCATGAATAACGGAAAGAACAGCAATGCATTGCCTCAGAGCAGGGGAGAAAACTATACCACTCTTCATCAACAGAGAGTGTCTTAGAATGCAAGTTAAAATGAAGGAATACAGATATAGAGAGAAGAATCTCAAGTTATTGAGATAAAGTAGAGGCTAAATCTAGAGCAAGATGTGAGCAGCATGCTTATTAACTCATCTCCAGAGATTGTGACTCCTCAAAACTAAAGAGTGGCAACTCTTGAATCTCCCTTTGAAGTCAGATCTAGAGAAAGAGCTAGCAAGAGACATATGAGGGTCCCTTCTTGTGTTGACGAGCAGAGCTACATGTTTGGAGAGACCTTTGGAAATAATTAGAGCAGAATATGCAGTGGAGAAGCAGGAGACAGTGGACTCGATGTGGCCTAGCTGCAATCTTAAACTTTGATTATCCACGAGCAATCTCCTTCTCCAGACACCTCTAGATTAATTTGAAGATATCTTTTAAAAGATTCCATATGGCCTAGAGCTAGTGCACCCCTCAGAACTTAATAAATATTGAGGAAAGACAAAATGATTTCTCTCCTTCAATGTGCTTTTTATGATTAGAGCAGAATATCAGCGTCATCTTCGTATTCTGAGTCTTAGGCGAGTGTGAGCAACTGTGACTCCAGATTTAGCGAGGAGAGTAGCTACCTTCGCCCTGAGAAGAAGCAGAAGAAGAGGCAGTTCAATCCAAGCAACACGAGTGAGAACTTTGGACTAATAGGCTACGATTAAATTGTGCTCGAAAGGAAATCAGAAGAAGAGCTTAATGAGATTATATTTTTTATTAAGAGCTTAGACAAAAGAAGATGGAGGATTAGTCTGCTTAAGAATCAAGGGGATGCCAGCTGGATTCATACAGCTCAAACAACAACAGCCATTTACCAAAATCAAATAAAAATATTTTATAAAATAAAACCAACTTATTCTACCATTGAAAGCAATTTAATCTCTTTCATTTTAATTTACATTTTTTATCTCTTGAGATTAGTTCTAATCTCAGCACTCTTATAAGTCAGTAAACAACAGGTACAACTAGAGACACTCTCAACTCATGGAGATAGAGGACTACTACAACCATGACCAGCCTAGTCACATTCAAACTCTCAATGGATTGCAAAATCTTGCTCGCCAAGATTCAGGCTCAGATTCAGATAAAGTCATTGAGATCTCTGTGATAGCTTCAAGCCCAGAATTATACAAGCACAGCTCTAAGACTATGCAGTCTCAGTAAAGCAACTAGTTTTCGATTGTAATTGAAAGACAGCAGAATCAACTTGATGATGGCACTTGTATAATGAATCCATCATTTGAGGAACAGCAAGACTTGAGGCACCTTCCTCAAGACACGAGCAGAAATTTCGCCTCTCCCTCATCTAGAGCGCAGCAAGTAGCTTAATCAGCGGAGGAAATCAACTTCAACAACTCACCTGATACAAGAAGAGTTTTGTAGCCTTCTAAGTCTTAGAATAAGCTTTATCAGCCGAATACAGCTTAAAGCAGAGATGAAAATTATCAACTCATAAAGCTGCAGGGAATGAGGCAGGAAAGCTTCTTCATGGACCATAGTGTTATACAAACTGAGAACACTGCGCTAGGTATTTCTAAAAACATAATAAGCAAGGAGAATATCAATCCAAATGGTAGCAATGCTAGTCTAGAATTGGACAAATTCAAAATGTAGAATCAAACATCTGCAAGCACAATTAATTAGGCTCATTTACAACCTGCTAGCAGCATTGCAATTGCTTAGAAAAGCAAGATAACTAGAATGATTTGATTAATGGAATTTATAATTCGCTTTGATGTTTGGAAATTTCTCTCTATGATGAACTAATCAAAACTTTTCTCTTATGGGATGAAGCCAGTCTACAGAATATTACCCAGAGGATAAATTCAGTGGGAAAGAGTTTAGAGTGACGTCACTTATCAGAAGTATTCTAAGGAGCACTTTGAAATATCTTGGAGCCATTTCTTCATCAATCAGTCCAACTTGGAACAGACTTACTTTGCTTTTTGTGAACCGTTCAGCTATTAAGAATGCCAATCCAAATTTAATAATGGATAAATTTTTCTATGTTTAAATTGGCCTATTTGGAGAGGAAGCTTTAACAGAGCAATAAGATTTATTTTGTGAGAGAGCTTTTGAATTATTCGCTGGATCATAGGCGGATCGATCTTCTTACTTTCCCCTTCATACAGGAATCTGATGTTCGATAGAGAGAGACTTATTTTTAAATCATACATTATTCTTACATTTTATATTTTGACTGGTTGAGAATCTGTTCCCAACTATGACGACAAATGAGAGCAGACCATATAGAGCAAGGAAAAAGCCTACCTATATTTTTGTCAGCGAGAGTCCACCCTGGAGAAGTGCCTTCAAGTCATTGTCTTAATGGGATTCTTGATTTCTTGAGTGACGAAGATGATAATAAATAATGTTTAATTGTTTGATCCAGTGAGTTAGGCACTCCTCAATCTCTTTGTTGTCAAAATTATCCCGATGCTTAACCCTGATGGAGTGGCCCGTGGTCACTACAGACTGGATCCTTTGGGCAATAATCTGAACAGATTCTATGAGAACCCCTTGCCCGACAAAAAAGCCCTCAATCTATGCTGCCAAGATGATTATCAAGAGTATCTATGATCAAAAGGCCTAAGTCAGTCTAAAAAAAAATAGATCTTTAAAGAAATTTTAATTAATTGAATATGAATGAGTGTTCGACGACAACTCTTATTACAACTTGGAGATTGAGGACATAAATGGAGGATTGTATTTGTACATGGACCTCCATGCCCATGCAGGTAAGAGAGGCTGCTTCATCTACGGAAACTATTTATCTATTTGATTTCGAGGACTTCGACTGCCAGGTGAAGGCACTCATGTATCCCAAACTGATCTCTCAGAACACTCTCAACTTATAAATCTTATAAATAAACTTTGACTTCCAGGAGTCTAACTTCACTGAGAAATTAATGAAGAAGAAGGATCGAATCACCTAGTAAGATAACGACGTCAAGACCAGAGAGGGAGCAGGGAGAGTGGCCATCCATAAAGACTGTGGTAACTTGATCTACTCCTATACCATGGAGTGCAACTACACTGCTGGCACCCGCCTCAATTACATTCAAAAGAGAATTGATGGAGTATCTGGTAGAACCCTATAGGAATAAGATGATGTGCTTGATTCCAACTCTTCTTAAATTAAATTGATGACTCAAGTATGTATGAGAGCTATCATCTAGAAGTAGTCTAGGCTTCGAGACTGCCTGATATAGTTCCTCAAGTTCAATTCACAGCTAGGATAATGAACGACATAGGCAGAGCTGCCATTACTGCTATCTTAGACTTAGTGGATAGAAACCCTTCGCCTAGAGTATACGGGACGCTCACTTAGCAAGTCGTTCAGGATGTGGTTAAGTTTGCTCAAATCCTTCAACTTCAAATTCAATAAGCAGCCATATTAGGACTTGAAACTCAAAGAGAAAGGAAGGGCAAAAAGGGCACTGGAAAGAAGGGGACTGGCAAGAAAGGCACCAAGAAGGGCAAGACAAAGGACTCAGATAAAAACAAGGATGGAAAGATAAACGTGCTCCCTGTGGGAATCGGATAAAATGAAAAGTCAGCTCTTAGTAGGGCCAAACGCAAAGCCTCTGATGACTTATTCATGGAACAGAAGAATAAGATTGCTAATGATGATAAGAACCTGCATTTGTCAAAACCTTCTACTAAGATGAAGAAAACAAAGTCTACTAAGCAGCTGTGATAAATAAAAGGCAAAACTTATACTTGTAGAAGTAACATTACAAATATAGATTAAATTTAATTTCTTGTGCTTAAATTATCATATTTGTTCATCATATTCTTTATCGTGAAAATAACGAGCGTGTCTTTGGGATGCCAGTCACATAGAAATGAAACCAGCATCTATAAGTCTTTAATCTAAATTTACTAATTTAATTTTAAAGTAGGCGATTGGACTACATCATAAGCATCGTCGCACAAGTATAAATCGAATTTTAGCAGCTTCTAAAAAAGGATTAAACAAAAGTTAATTCTATGAAGGTCTTTTTCAAATATAAGCACTCTACCTTTTCAATTGAGTTCTCTGGACTAGGCATAACTCCAAACAAGTTGCCTGAGTCAAACTCACTGCAGAACGTTATCCCGTCAAATCTAAATGTGTTCCAAGCTGGCGGCACAGCTCGCGCCCCATAAGCTGCCCCTCCAGGCTTTTGATATTACCAACTAATACAAGAGTTGAACTTAATTGAGAGTCTTAATAATTTTGGACTTACGCAGTTTTCTCCATTAGTTATTTTGTCGCTAGTTATTTATAAAGTGTCTGTCAGTAATATTAATAATAATGACAATCAATCGTAATTTGCAGATATGAGTATTTATTTAATCATCCTAAGTCACTCATTCTTTTATTCAGTGCTAAACTTTTCACTCATTACTATGGTTTATGTTATAATTGAAAATATAAAAATCAAAATGAACTCTGCGGGATTCGTTGGAGGCTCTCTCAAGCTCAAAGGCAATTTGCAAAGCAGCAAGGTGCACAAGCAAATTACCAAAACTATCAGCAAGGACTCCAAGAAGAAAGATAAAAAGTCACACAAGAAACATGACAAGAAGGAGCACAAGAAGAAGAAACACTCAAAGAGAAAGCACTCCTCTTCGTCGTCTGAGTCTGACTCTGAGGATTCAGACTCTTCCAAGCATAAGTCATCTAAGAATGAAGAAGTAAAGCTAAAGGAGGTGTCTATTACAGAGCAGAATATTCCTTAAAGTCTTTAAGAAACAAGTCCAGTTAAGGCCGGACCACTTCATGACTGAAAGCGAGAGAAGATACCAGGAAGTCCAGAGACAACGCTTAGCAGCAACGCATCTAGGATAAGGCAAATAAAAACCACAGAGAGAAGATAGAAGAGTTCAATAAAAGGCTATCAAAGCTTCCAGAGCACTTTGATATACCCAAGGTTGGACCTGGCTGAAATAATTTACTTACTTACTTGCTATCTTAATTAATTTCTTAACCCTAAAGTATTTTTGAAAAATGAGAATGATGATAATCTGAATTCCTCACTAATTAGAAATAAGTTGATTAATAAAATGCTTCGAATGCAAACTATCCCCAAGAAAGATGAAGGAGGGAATAATAATGCACCTTTCAAGAAAAGATACTCTTCTTTTTACAGAACTCTTATTTTTTCTCCTAATGGAAATCCAACAGGCACAGTTTTCTCAGACTTCATCAGGAACATGCCAGGTTAATCAGCTTCAAATAAATAATAAGATCATTAAAAAAATAGTAACAAGCTAACAAGCACTTTGATAGTGGGAAAGAATCCACCTTAATTTCTTGGTGTCAGCTAACTTAAGAAGTAAGCCAGTCTTTCTATCTTTGATGGCTTGTCAAAGAAAGTAATATCAGATAGATAAAAAGGAGACTCATAATTGAATACTGAGGTTGTGAATGGTGTTCACTCTTAAGTCTAATCTACAAAGGAGGAGAAGCCCCATCAATAATAACTCCAGCTCGTAGAAATTAAATAAAAGTTCATGAACAGAGTTCAAGCCAATTCAAAACTCAGTGTTTAGTAGCTTCATAAACTTTTCATATAATAAATTGTCAATAATTTGCCGGATTCTTATTTAGATAAGAGTCTTCAAGCATGACTTCTGCCACCAGTTTTTCCAATTTCCAAAGTCAAGATCCCAAACTTTCTTAAAGAGGATCCTTAAATGTGCCACTAGGATTTTAATTTCATTATAATTAAGATTCGTTAGCCCAGAATAATTCTAAAAATAATAACCCTAAAATTTTTCATACTCTTCAAAAATTTAAATTCTCAGGAATTAAAAATTAATTCAAATTTAAAAAATTTATAAAATTGATAGTAAATAGAAGTTTAAATTTATCAAAAAAAAAAGCTAGGCAGTGGTTTTAAAAAGGTGATAGGTAAACTAAAACTTGGTTTAGATTGTTTTTGGGAAAACTCAAAAAAAAGGGGGGTGTTCTAGGATGAAGAAATTGAAGATCTAGGAATAGGTGTGGATGAACAACCCAGAATCCAAAACAAGTCAGATAAATCAGGCAAGAGAGAAAGCGTCTGGTTCTTCCAAAAGCAAGGATTTTATAAATGCTGCTTTAAAATATCTATTTTAAATTTGGTATTGCAGCTCAGCAACTCTAATCTCAAAACGAGCGAAAGGGAGGCATTATAGGCTTGTCTAATTCTAAGAGCATTATTGATTTTTAAAGAGAAAGCCAATGACAGCGAGAGGGAACACCGCAGACCATCAATACATTTCGCTATAAAACTCAAAGAAGACCTTTCTGAATACTGAAGGGGAGCCTCGCACCTAGCGGCAGTCTGGAGGAGCTAATGACCGCAGTTTTATTCTGAGAGTGGAGGAGATAACTGATGCTCCTATGCTGGATGAGGTAAAGACCCGCATAGAAGGAGGACTACATTCTTAAATCCTCAAAAAGTACAAGAGCGATGTGAAACTGGAGGAGTATGGGCACCACCATGCTTACTTAAGAAAGAACGTGGAGTGCAAGGACATGATGTATGGAATAATTCAAGATGTGAAGCAGAAGACTCCCTTCAATAAGCTCAAGTCTGAGGAGTATCTGGCGATTGAGAAACTTATGATGGACTTGCTAGCTCATGAGAAAGGACTTGGTGATAAACTAGTTCAGCATAGAACTTTCATCACCCATTCAATAATAATCCATAATTTCATTATAAGCTCCTATACAAATGTGATTGCTTCGTGAAGCACGAGAACCAACTTAAAGCTAAACCAATATAGTCAATTAATCTCCTTTAAAAAGCAAAAAATTGATTTTACTATCGAATAGATGAAGCAAGAAAAATAGAAGAAGGACTAAGATATGAAATAAAACTTGCAGAGAAGATATCTTAACTAGCAGCATAATGAAAACTTAGACAAGCTTTCTATTTCTCAGAAAGTGGGCTCATTCATTTCAAACATCTCTCTTAATAATCTTTCTCCAGAAGGGATAAACCAATTCAAATAGTAAGTAAGGAGTAGTTTTAAAAGTAACACATCAAGATCATAGTCCCTCTGATATTTAGAAGAAAGGAAATCTAAAATCTCCTTTCTTAAACTATTTTAATTCCTCTTTGCTAATACAAAGATAAATCTATAGAGTAGACTAGGATCTGTAAAGCAAGTTATCTCAATTAAAGATATTCGGGCTTCAATCTCTAATAATTTTTAATCTCAAAGTTAAAGGAGTTTAGTAGCTCAAGTAACTCCAAGTGTGCAGCACAATACTAATCAGGATTAGCTAGATGGGTTACCTCTACAGTATAGCACCCACTCTTTATAAGGATCCTCATAGATAAATGCTGCTTCCAATCATCCACCTCAGATTATAGAAGAAAGAGGTCTCTCAATAAACGAGCAGAGGATCTAGAAATAGTATACTTTAAATACATAGATTATTGTCACTCATTATTTTGTTATAGTTTACAAATCAGTTTCTGAAAACAGTATCAAGCTAGGCCAAATGAAAAATATTTTAAAAATTTTTTAAATGGTTTAGGACTATCTGTTAAGCCACAGAGATAAAACTCAATTGAAGTTTGACACTAAGTTCGCAGAGATCATGGCTAAGATTGAGAAAGAGCTGCAGCAAAAGAATTAAAGTAAATTCGGTTGGCTTCCAAAGCCTAACAGACTCGCCTGAAGTAACACTAGATGTGATGCACAAGTGGCTGAGGCAGTTGATTAAGATAATCTAAGGCTTATTAGCAGCAATTAAGAACTATAGAGACTTAACCAGCTTGGAGAAGAAGATCTTGAGATAGTTTAGAATGAAATTATTTCCATATTTCATTTCAAAAGATTCAATTTCATGTTTATATGTTTGTAATAAGCATTATCAAGCCAAAGGATAAAATTTGAAAGAGTAGTTGGAGAAGATAAAGTAAAGAGCTTCAAAACTTTCAGATTATGAGAGCATCAAAGCAAAGTTTATCAAATTTATTGCTTTGTGTTTTTTAAAGTTTGAAGAGAAATAAATGGAAATAGAGGAAACTCGGTCTAAGAAACCAATAATTTTAAAAGATAAGAAAAGAGAGCAAGAAAATGAGTTGCTAAAGTAAATAGTCACAAGTTCTAACTTTAAATCTCAAACTGGAGAAATAAAAGTCGCTAAGTCATAAACTCAGTAGCTATTTATAAAAAGACCTAAAACCTAAAATAGTAACTTTTAAAGAGCCAAATCTGCATTTAAAGTTTAACCCAAGTTTATACACATCTTAAAAATTTAATCATCTTTTAGTTAAATAATCTGATAGGCAGAGGGAAAATATTAATGGCACAGGTAATGAGGAGGTACATTTTCTCGAGAATTAGATCCAACAAGCAAAGTATGAAAGAAGAGTCATCAACTATAAGATTAACGAGATGAGAGTTTTAAAATTGCACACATATTAATTTGTAAGCTTTTGATCCTGTGATATACCTGACTGAAGATATAAATTAAGAAAGGTAGAAACTTCTTTTATATTTTTTGTATTCCCGATAAGAGAGATGAAATTAAATTAGAAAAACTGCTCCTTTTTAGGAAGCAGCTTCTCTAAAAGAACTCTCTAGTAAACTTGATAGGCTCTTCATCAACCAAGAATTTGGATTTGAATGTCGACCTAGATTCTATAAAGTATTTTGATAAGAATTCAACACAGTTTACCAAATTGCTTCAGCACCAAAGACCTTAGACAACCAGAAACTTAGGCGAGAGAAATTCAAGGACTGCCTCTGCCTACTATATGCTAAAGAATAAACACAAAAACCTAGCCAGCTATAATCAATGGATGCAATGATTTAATTTATCAATCAGATACTCTCACTTCTTATTAACAACTACAGATGTAAAATTTGGTTGAGAACAAGGTGGAAATTTCTAATCAAATCTTTTAAAGTATTAAATTTGTGAAATGTCTGAAGTCCGCAACTTTATGAGTGACCTCGCTCGCTCTATGGGAAAAGATCCCTCTGTGATGGAGAACTTCATCTAGATGTACTACTCTCTTTTAGCTTTGAACTTTATTATAGACTTGAGGATAACTGGCTGGACACAGTTGATGCTTTGAAGCAAGTGACAGATGATCAGTGGAATGAGCTTAAATTGCCTATGGGAGTCAGGAACCAAATCAAGAAGAGACTTGCTGACATCTCGCAGGGAGTTTGGAAATAATTTGTGCCTTGATTTTAGTTCAGATGCCAATTTAGGTTGAGGTTCAACAGAGAACTGCAGATGTTGAAATGATCGACACTTCAACCAGCAACTAAACTGCTGTGCGCTCTGGAGCTTTCGAAGAGCTCAAGCAGTCTAATGCAAGACCTCAATAGCAGAATTTTTAAAGCATGGAAGAAATGAAGAAGAACGAAACGAAGTAAGAGTGCCAAGCTGCATTAAGGTATATCTATGAAGATATAGAGTTGAAGTTATTCATAAGATAAATTGGAGAACTTGAGACATCATGATTAAGCTGGAGACATGGCTGCTCATCAAGATACTGTCCAGACTTTGCTAAAACTGATTTCAAATCTTCTTCTTAAGCCTTTGGATCCCCAAGTAAGAAGACTCAATAAGTCTAATGCTGCAATCCAGAGGAAGATTCTGAATTTCAACTCTGCCTGTCGGTTCCTAGCCTTGGTAGGCTTTGACTTTCATAAGAATCCCTCTCAAGTTGAAGTGGTTGAATACTCAAAAATCAATTTGGAAGCTGCTTAGGATGCGATCAATGAGCATGTTTTAAACATTGGAGGACAAGTTATGAATGCTCCCGCCTTCAATCCTTACCAATCAGCAGTTTCTTCTAAATCTTTGAGAGGTTTGCTTTAAATATGGTATTTTGAACCTTGTTTACTACCTTCGACAAGCTTCCAGTTCAGAAAAATGCAGGTGACTAACTCAACTTCTATGATCCAAGCGAAGTCAACAAAGAAATTGAGAAGATTCAAGAGTAGAGAATGGATTGAATCATTCTTATATTGACTCTTATTGAATTGCTTTGAATGGAAATGCTGAAGCAAACTCAAGTGCATGATAGAGACATCAAGGTGTTCAACGCATCTTCCAAAGGCACCAATCTCAAGTCTTTCCTCATGGAGTTGGACAGATAAGAAGCTGAGAGACTCAAGGAACTTAAGCTCACCGAGGAAAAGCTAGAAGATGCCATCGCAAAGAAACAAGCACTACTCTTTATGGCTGAGAATGAGAAGCACTCCCACTTCCGCAACAAGCGCCAAGAAGATTTCGAGCGCATCCAAAAGCAGCAAGTCTACACAACTGCTCTGGTCAGAATCAAGTTCCCTGATGACTATGTCATACAAGGCACTTTCGGTGCACTTGAGAAATTTGAAAACCTCTACAACTTTGTCAAAGAGCATCTTTATACATAGGACAGACAGTTCTATATCTAAACATATGATAATTTAAGTGCATTAATTTATTATAGATTTAAAATTTACGAAACCCCTCCCAAGAAAATTCTTACTGACATGAAACAGACACTGAAGTAGTGCAGACTAGTCCCAAGCGGCATGCTTTACTTCGGATGGAGTGATTTGGATTAAACGAAGATGCAGGATGGACCTTTTCTTGATATTGCAGCTCTTCAGAACAAAATAATTGTCTTTTGATATTTCAATCTTCAAGTAAATTAACTTTATACACTAACTTTCTGATATGAATTAGAACTGTAAGTAGTTGTATAAGAGAGGGAAAATAAGTATTGTCTAATTGAAAAGGTGTTTACTTATTATAAGTTGTTGATTCTACAGAAGCCATATTACTTTTAGTGAGTTACTTTGTAAATTGCCATAATAGCCTTCTTTATATTTAGCCTTAATTTATTTTCTATCAGAATACAGTGCCACTCGCTCATCAATATAAAATCAGAGCCTTCTAGGTCCCTTGGTCGGTGCTTGAATGTAATTCTACAGTTCAGACAGATCGATCATATCTCCCTTGTCATAGTGCATTTGGTTATTAATCATAGAGGAGTCGTTCACACTTCCAAACCCGCTTGTGTACGATACAACTCCCGCACCATTTTATCAATTCAAATGAAATCTTAAAATCAAATACTCAATAAATATGTAGATATTGTCGTAGTCATCGTTGGGAGCACCGAAACCACTTGCGAAACTGTAGTTACCTCCAGCTCCGGTCCTCTTCTGCTTGTATTCCACAGTTCCAACATTTACCTTTACGCTCATCACTGCGACAGGGGGTTGGTTCATAGTTTGCTTTCGCGAGTATTATTCTTCCTACTCGTTTCTTATCAATACATGATTAGTTGGACCCTATCTAGGCTGACCTTAAGAAGGAGGTTTCGAGAAAGATAAATAAGATGATATTAAAAGCCTACTGTTACTGAATTAAATCTTGCTGTCTCTTCTCTTCTATAGCTTGCTGTTCCCTTGCGATGCGCTGTCTCTCTCTTTCCTCTTTCTTCGCTTTCTTTGCGGCTCTCTCTTACTCTAGCCGTTGCTCGTCATCTAAAAATTAATATTTTATTTATCTTGAGGCTTTTGGAGTGATTGCTGATGTTGCAACTGTTAGGGGCTTATTAGTTTATGTTTTCGTTAAAAACAGCATAAAGATGGTGATAAAAGTTATTATGCTGAGGTGGTCCTTGAGGCTTTGACTCTGGCATCGGAGGATTGAAGAAAGTTGCGACTGCCTGGTTGCCTTGTGCGGGACCCTAGTTGAGCTTGTTAGATTCCTAGAGCGGCTAATTCATACTCCCTAACTGTTACTAAAACAGTAAACAGACCCTTTATACTATTGAGTTTGGTTTGGCATGCCTGAATTTGCACTCATCATCTATTGCTGAGGCTGCTGTTGCTATGGCTGACTCATGCTTGCAAAATTAGGTTAAGATGAGGGCCCGTTGTTAGGTGGCATCTATGCTCTAATCACGTTCTAGTTGTTTGCCTGCTTTGTCTTTGAACTTCCTCCTCCCATATTAGATCTCTCAAAGTTACAAATAAATATGAGTTGCTGTTTTCTTAATTTAGAATGCGATATTTATAAATTTTAATAACTAAATTTAATGTGACTCTATCAAGTTAAATCGGTATAGGATCTCTTCTTTGTTTTTCTTTTCTGCAGCACCTTAAATAGGTTGAGGAGAATATTGAAAATGAATATGTGAAATTTTTAATAAATAAAATAATTGTTGCTAATAAAATATATGTCATAGTTTGCTCAAATTAGTGGATCTACTGCGATTGAATGAGTCTTGCCATTGCTGGTCTAGCTACTTGCGATAGTTCTATTAAGACTCTCGTCTGGTGACCCTCATCTACTGTTATTGCTGTTCATACCAGCTCTATCTACTCTTAATGAGGTCCTTTTAAATTTCTCGTTCATCTCTTTCGTACTGCTTTAAGATTTCTTTTGACTTCATTTGATTTTGCAATTGCTTTAGATATTCTCTCTTGCTCTACTCATGCTGCTCCTTCCTTCTTTCTAGAAACTGCAAAGCTCTCTCATAGTCTTTAATTAAAAATAAGAAACTATTTATGTCTTCCTCTAATACTCTATTCTGATGGGAGGTTTTCATAGATTGCTTCAGCTATTCTGGTATGCTTACTCTCTCCAAATGGATCTAAAATATCTGCTCCTACTTTTACTGTGTCTCCTTTATCTTCTACAGTCTTGCTTACTCAGCGCTGTAGAGCTAATCACTTAAGCTAAGATCAAGTTCTCTCGAGTGGTTTGACATTTATCTTCCGCTAAAAGTTTTTGAATCGGGAGTGAAATTCAGATAAGGACTGTTCTAAGCTGGTGATGTTAATATTTTATTAGAATCGGGGCTTCTCTCTAAAAATATATTAAATTAATCTGCTGATTCACCAAAAGCAGTACTCTATATTTAAGATTTGCTAATTGAATCTGGAGATTTATTCTTTATTGGAGTAGAAAATTCATAGCTGTTCTTCTATATTTCTTGTTTGAAGTTCCCTTTCTGGGGAGTGAGAGCATTATTTTATAGATCTTTCTCATTTTGAACCTACCCCTACTCTTGATCATTTTAAAAGGGTTAGCTAAATCTTTGACCAAAGTTAAGATTCTTTGGATTCTGTGTCTAATAATTCTCCAGATCTTCTTATAATTCTTGCTCATTCTTTATTTTCCTCACTGGTAATGAAGAATCGTTGAACTAACTCAGCTATTCAGCTAAACTTTTCCGATTTTCTTAAAAGATTGGAGTAAAAGGCTTATTACTTTAATCTAATTATTCATTTAGAAGGGTGCTTTATATATTTTAACTTTGCAATTAAGAATATCCATCGAGGTGTCTTGATTTCATATCCATACTTTCTGCAGGTTGATCATGATAACCTTTCCTTTATATGTAATTTTATCTTGGAATTGAATAGTAGTTTGTATGGGCGTCAGGAAGATCACTATTTTAAGTAGGATTGTAAACTTCTTGTTTGTCTTTATGAGATTATTTAAAGTAAGAATGACTCTAATCTATTTATTTCCATTTGGCATTTTAAAAATCATGAGTCAAGTTTCTAGCTGCTCTATCAATCAATATTTCTTTTTATGGGATGACATTGATCTGGGAAGTGTATTATGACAAGGGTTTATATTACTCTCTAGTTAATGGATAGCTCAAAACAAAAATGTTATAATTACTCGCTATCGGTAGTTAATATATCCTGTTGTTTAATTTGATGAAAGTAGTTTCTTGTGGGAGCTAGTTTATAGTTTAATAGGTATTTCCATGTGACCTACTTTAATTGAAAGTGTTTCGAGAGTGCTGATTATTTTGAGTTACATTTTTATCTTAAAACTAATTCTGGATCCTTGCCTTTTAATCGTATTTATCGCAATTTTTATTATTAGAAGAGTATCTATTACAAATATCAAATTATTTGCATTAAAATGAATAATTTATAAAGCCTGCAGCAGGAGTTTCTTATATCTTTCTTAGGCTGCTCTAATCAATCTTTACTTAGTTTGGCTTCTCGAGAAGCAGATTCTTTGAATTCTAATTTTAATAGCTGTGGTTCAGCTCGCTTTAGTTCAAATTCTGAAGATGATAAGCATTAAATCTTTGATTTGAAGGTGGCAAGTTATTATAAGATAGACTACTGTCTATTCTAAAAATGGGTGTTTGATCCTATAAACTTTAGCTTAAATTATGTGTATTTCTCGGAGGAGAGACAGAATTTGCCTGCAACAGATTCAATCCAGTCTGTCTTAGAACCAAAGACTGAGATTGGCGGGCAAGTTCGTATAACCTACTAGCTCAGCCTGCTGGATGCGCTTACTCCGTTTAAGTGCTTAAGTAATAAAAAATAAAGTCATGATAATATCCATTTTTAAACTATTCTAATAAGTTTCCTCTACTTCTGCCACTGAAGTTTCTTTGATAACTACTTTTATAAGTTTCTTTATTGGGAGAGTTTTCCTTTGGGCTGATAGATTCTTTGTTTGACAGATAGTGGAGGTTGCTTTAAGGAAAAGACTTCTTCTTTGGAGTGTTCAGTACATCTGAGCTTATCTAGTTTGAGGAGTTTACCAAGTTTAGAAATCTCCTTTCTAGTCCTGAGTGCATTTTATCTTCAAATCTATGGAGAAAAAAAATAAAAATAAACAAGTATAAATCTATGACCTATTGATGATTTAATTTATTTAAAGCAAAAGTAATTATTCTATACAAATCTTTCAACACAAAGATTAAGTGATTACTATTAGAGATGCTAAAGGTTTGTTAAATGAGAAATAAGTTTAATTCTTGCAAGTTGAAAATAGAGAATTTAATTCATCAGATCTCTCCTTCCTCATGTTCACTCATCACTAAGTCCTCTTCTTCTTAGCCCATTCCATTCAAAGCTTTCATAGCTGCTTTAGAAGCCTTTGTGTGATCAACTCCTGAGCCCTTCCTCTTGGTATTTCCAGATCTTGAACTGCCCTTGCTCTCCTCATTATTGTTGCCTTCAACTCTCTTTCCATCTCTCCTTGGCTTCTTTGCAGAGTCTTCTACCTGACCAACTTCAAAATCATCATCATCTTCTTCTCCAAAGCCACCTTCATCGCTCAATCCAGAGTAGAACGAGTTATCGTTGTTCCTTCTTTAGATACCTCCTTGATCAACACCACCTCTTAAACCAGCTTGAGGATTGTTGGCTCCTCTCGATGGCTCTATTCTTCTACGCTTGTTATTTGTATTGTCTTCTGTGCCATCAACACCTGCCTCGATCATCTTTAGCCACTGACCCTCACTCATCTCATCGTTATAATTTATCTGCTTTCTTTGACGCTTGCCCATGCCAAACTCTTCAAGGAGCAAGTTAGGGTTATCTGGCTTAACTTTGATCCACTCAGGTACTTCCCACTCCTAAGTCAAGCGGTAGTTCATGTTATTGATATTGAAGGGCTTTCCCTCCTTCTCGAAATACTTGCGAATAGCCTCCAATCTCTCCTCTCTGCTTTCTTCCTTATATCTCTCCTAATCCATGCGAGTGAATATCTCATACTCCTCCTAGTCACGAGCAATCATGTCATTTATCTAATCGTCATTAGGAGTCTCAGTCTCATTTTCGCCCTCTCCATCATCTTCATAGTCCTTGCGAATGAGATCCTCCAACTTCTTCTGTCTATCAACATCACTAGCCTTGTCGTTAAACATACCAGCCTAGATAATCTTGGCATCCAAGTCCTTCTTCTAAGTAGCTTTGGAGAGGATTCCTTCTTCGATCTTAGTGGTGGTAATCAGTCTGTAAACTCTCACTTCTCTTTTCTACCCGATTCTGTGAGCTCTATCCTTGGCCTGCTCATCCATTTGAGGATTCCAATCTGAGTCAAAGATGATAACTGTATCAGCCACTTGCAAGTTAAGACCATGACCTCCAGCTCTTGTGGAGAGCAAGAACACTTAGAAATCTGACTCAGCTGAACTGAAGATAGCGAGGTTCTTAGATCTGTCTTCATGCTTAGTTCCTCCATCAAGTCTGAGATGCTTTATCCCTCTGTAGTCAAAGAACCATTGCATGATATCCATCAGCTAAGTGAATTGTGAGAATATCAAAATTTTGTGGCCAGTTGCAAGCATTTTAGGTAAGATTCTATCTAGTAGTTCGAATTTACCACTGCAGCGGAAGATGTTCTCTCTTAAATCCTCTGGCTCAAGGAAGTCCAAGAATAGATAAGGGTGGTTGCAAATCTTTCTCAGTTGCATCACTGTGTTTCTTAGAGCTACATTTCCTAATTTTCCAGTTGAAGGGTCTCTGGCCAGCTTTCCCTTTTCTGTTATTCCATCATAAACGATTCTCTGCCAAGCAGACAGATCCACTTTAATGACCATCTCTATTTTATTAGGAAGCTCTTTTTCTACCTCTGACTTAACTCTTCTTAGCAAGAAAGGTCTAAGTACTTGATGAAGTCTATTGATGATGAGCAACTACTCTTCTTCTGATAGCTCGAAGGCCTATTTTTCATTTGGATTTACCTTTGAGTTTGTCAAAGGATGGATTTTACTCAGAGGTTTATCAAACCATTTCTAAAATTCCTCACAAGAAGAGAAAATTTTAGGCAATAAGAAATTGAGGAGAGCCCACAACTCACTTAGGTTATTCTGAAGAGGAGTTCCAGTTAGCAGAATTCTGTGAGCAGATTAATATTACTGACCAAGGGTAAGAGCAAATTTAGATTTCTAGTTTTTCATTCTGTGACCCTCGTCGACTATTATATACTACCAAGGAATCTTGCAAAGAGTGGACTTGTCATTCAAAACATACTCATAAGTGGTAATGACTACATGGAATTTATCGTTCTTTAAATGCTGAGCGAGAAGAGGTCTCTCATGCTTCTTGCCCTTGTAAACTATCTTCCTGATATCAGGAGACCACTTCTCAAATTCCATTATCCAATTAGAAATAGTAGTGAGAGGAACCACAACTAGGAAAGGCCCTTCGTTTCCTTTAACTTCTATCAAGTAACTGAAGAGTGAGATAGTTTAAATGGTCTTTCCCAGACCCATCTCATCAGCTAAGATTCCATTTAGGTTGTTGTTATACAAACTCACCATCCAGTTAAGTCCAATCAATTAGTAAGACTTAAGAGTACCTCCTTTGATCATTTTTGGTTGCTCCTTAATCTCCTCTTAGATAGTATGAGTGATTGCATAATAGATTTTAGAACTGTTCTTTAAGTTACTCTTGATCTTCTCGTTGTCAGGCACCTCTTCCTCAGCATTCTCATTGACAACTACATTTCCAAACTCGTCATACTCAACTTCTTCACCTTCATTCTAGTCCTCATCCCCTTACTCATCTCTGCCATCCTTGCCGCTACCATCATTCTTAACAGCCTTCTTCTTATTGTTCTAGCTCTCTAGTTTCTGGACGCTAACCTTAGCTCCAAGTTGTTCCAAATACTTATGAGTTTGCTCAAGTATCTGAAGGAGTCTGGAGTTCTTCTGAGTATTGATGAGGTTTATATAACCTTCGAAATCGTTATCTTTGAGCAACTTAATTCTGTCTCTCTCCTCCTTGTCTCTGGCAAGTTGCTCCTTCTTCTCCTTGGAATCTAAACTTGTCTTAATGATGAGGGCCTTCTTTCTAATGTGGTTCTGCCTTTTCTTGTGGAACTCCTGGAACTTATTGGAATGGAAGAGGATCTCATTGAGAAGTTCCTTGTGTCTAGTCTTCTTTCTCTGCTCCTAGCCAGACCTCATCTACTGCTCAAACCTGTCAAGAGTTCTTGCTTCCTTCTTGCTGCTCTGATATACCTTAGCTCTTTTGTAGAACTCTCTATCCACTAGCTGTCTCTCATAGAGGTAGTCACCCTATGTTTGCTATCTGTAGCTCTGCAAAGCTAGTTGGTTGAGATTATATCTGCTCAGTACCTCAGACCTGACTTCATTTTGAAGAGGCTTTAGCTTTAGAAGCTTGAGCTGTAATTCTGCCTTATGCTTGATTTCAGGTGGAGTAGTTGCATCATCTATCACCTTTTACAGTTCTTCGCTTTAGAATGCTATCTCATCAGCCTCATTTAGATTGTTGAGATACTAGTGTAGGTATTCCTGATGCTGCATGCTAGAGGGTATTTTGAAGGTGTTCTCACCCTCATTCTACAGCTTCTTATTGATGTACTCCCACAGGTCTCTCTAGTTAACTTGCAGGTCATCTTCAAAGCGTTGCTTGTAAAGTTCCTGAGTCTTCTGATGAACTAGCATACGACGCGCTAGAAGAGTGTCTGCAGTTGAGCGGTAGTAAGGGTTTGAGATTTGGGCGGTTTGGAATCTAGTTGCGAAGTTTGCGCGCACAAAATCACGATAAGTATTGATCTAGTTGCCAAGTTGGACTTGCAAGTTTCCCTAAGAAAAGTAAGCTTATATAGGATGATTACATTTTATTCAGCTTGGAGTTGCTGCTATTTCTGTTCAATCTCCAGTCGTTTTATGATCTCGAAGGTTGCCTGCATCTTCTCAAAGGCCTATACATCATATTAGTCATCCAATGATTTGTAGAAAATATAGATCTAAAAAAAGTTTAACTTACCTCTTCATATTCGGGTGTACCCTACTTGCCTTGCTCCTTCAAGCTTTTCACTTGCTATATAAAGGGTCAGACTCAAACTTATACGTCAATATCAGCAAAGATAAATAACTTAAGAATTATTGAATTACCTAGTAGAACTCTTACACCTGCTGTCTCTTCTCAATCAGCATATTAAATATTTTCAAACTCAAAAGGGTCCCTCCACAAAATAATCCTCTATATTTCAAATATTTACTCATTTTTTGTATTTAAAATATAGCCACCCATAAATATTTTATTAAATAATTATAGTTAAGAAATTATAAACAAAGCACAATCTCAATACAAACATTAAACCATTATAGAATTTTCAATTCGCTATTATTTCACTCCATATTCCTGCCTGGCTATCCATGCAGTTGCAAAGTCTTGAATCTCTGCTCTATCTTCAGAGGCACTTTCAGGTTCATGTAAATTAATTACCCACTCAAGATAGTAATAACAGAATTAAATTGAGATTTACATGCTCTTCATGTTTTCGAAGGTCTCTGCGTAGAATTCTTTCTTGAGCTCCTCCATGTCGAAGAGGTCCTCGTTGCCGTTATGATAGCAGTGAGTGACCTGGAACTTCAGATCCTTATCGCCAGTCAGGTCGTGTCTTCCATACATGCAAATGTTTACATTCCTCTCCACTGCCTTCTTCTCTAAACATGCAGCATCAGTTTACCATTTCATTCTCTCAGTTACTTACTTTCAAGTATCTCTTTAATCTTGTCCTCCACTACCTAGTCTTGCTAAACTGAAGACGTCTCATGTGATTGAACTGGTTCTTACTAGCGTGGATTTTTATTTTGAGTATTTGTTTCCAAGCTTTGAGAGATACCGCTGGTGACAGGTGGTTTGGTGCCAGCCTCCAAGTTCATAATCTCATCGAATCCACTATGCATATAAAGAGATGAATTTTATTGGTACCTGATTGAGTAGTAGTCAATCCATCTAAGTTCAAAGGTCTCGTCTGAGTTTAGAATGAGGTAAAGCATCTTCTCTTCATAGGAGTACTCGTTCAACTTGTACACCATCTACCGCCAGTGAGACCTACACTCATTCCACAAATCAAATCAACTTACTCAACTCAAATAAATATTATAATTATATATGTAACTCCTCCTAAGCCGCTGAAAGCCATTGCAAATTTAAGTTTCAAATTTATAATTAAAAACAGACAGCTCATTATCATTACAGCAGGCTGCAACATCAAATCTCATTTATCACATTTTCAATAGTAGAAGGAGGTAACATAATCAGCATTTAATAAGATTAAACTTAATATAGATACGTTCAAATTCAAAATCAGAAGAAACTTTTTACTCTTTTCAGTTGTTAATTTTAATCCAAAATTATTTGAAGTCATCTTTATAATTATAGTCACTTGGTCTTCTTTCTCTTTTGAGGAGTAGTGTTATTAGCATCAGAGCTAGAGTGAGTAGCTTTGTAACGCTTGCTGTTTGACACTGTTGGAAGTCTTCTAGGGTGCTCGTCATCTTCCTCTTCCTCATCCTCCCACTCGTCCATCACCTCATCCTCCTAGTCAGCATTCTTCTTGCCACTCTTTCCCTTGGCCTGAGTTTGCTTCTTTCCTTTGGCAGCCTTCTTGTTTCCCTTCACTTCCTCTTCCTCATCAGCATCAGCATACTTGCTACTGAGATAGTTCAAGAATCCATTCCCAAATGCACCAGCCCCATTTCCTCTCTTAGCCAGGATCATCTTCTGCAAGTCATCCATAGAGCTTACACCAGCAGCCTCTGCCTTCTTAGCTTGCTTCTACTTTAACTTTTGCTTCTCTTTCTTCGCCTCAGCTTTCTCATCAGGCAACAGCTTGATACTCTTCTTGCTCTTCTTAAAGTACTTAGTCTCCTCGAGCACTCCCTCCTTGATCTTCTACTCAAAGAACTTCAGAAATCTTTCCACATCACCATTCTCACTGCAAATGATGTTCTCCAAGATGTGAGTCAGATCACCCTCATGGTCCTCATAGTACTCAATGAGGTCATCCTCTTCTTCCTTTGAGTGGCGGTAGCGAGTAGAGAAATCCTTCACATCCTTCTTAGTTACCTCAGGATGAAGGGTGCGATAGTACTCATACGCAGTCAGCCAGTCATCAGTAGAGAACACATCGCCGCCATTCTCACCATCATCCCCATAGGTGTCGTAGCGCTCTCTCTTCTTGGGGTCGCTTAAAATCTGATAAGCCTTCTGAAGTCTTTGGAAGTTATCACTTGCCTGTGCATCATTAGGGTTTTTATCAGGGTGCTTAAGCAGTGCTAATCTTCTGTAAGCCTTCTTGATCTCTTCGAGTGTGGCAGTCTTGGGTACTCCAAGAATCTCATAGAGGATGGATCGTTGCTGCTCAGTCTGTTGCTCTAAGTCCTCAACTTCCTCTCCACTGCTCTCCATCCCTTCGTCTTCCTCATCTTGTAGTCTTGAATTTTTAGGCTGTTTCTTTTTCCCCTCTTCATGATGAGTAGCAGTATCCTTGCTAGGAGTCTACTTTGCAGATGCCTTCGTAGATGCACCTTGCTTTGGAGTTGCCTTTGCAGATTATTTGTTGGCGGATTTTTCCATTTCTCTTTACTTTCCCCTCTTAAAGATTATAATTGAATTCAAATTCTCTCTCGCTCTATTGACTTGCAATACATTAATTTATATCTTAGGTGTGTTTGAGAGTGGGCGCATTATATACGGCGCTTTATTATAGTAATTATAAATCAAAGAAGAGAAGAAATCTTATCTATTTTACACTCGAAGCAGAGCAATGGCTACAGACGCACACGTGAAGGCTATCACAACTAACTACAACATCACTCCCAGAGTCGACTACAGAACAGTACTCGATGTCGAAGGTCCCCTCGTCGTCCTCGACAACGTCAAGTTCCCCAGGTAAATACCAACCCACCTCAAATCCCATCCAATATCGCCAGACCTTTGTTTCCTCTTTCTGACTTGTGCAATTTCCTGACCTTACTCAAAATAGGAACTTATATGTATTGTGGGTGGATTACTTATTAGATATGCAGAGATTGTGAACGTGAAACTAGGTGATGGATCAATGAGAAAGGGTCAAGTGCTCGAAATCGCTGGAAAGAGAGCAGTCGTGCAGGTAAGCAGCGTCTCCTTGCCTCAGACTCACTCCCTTGAGAGTGTAGTCGTGGCCTTCTTATTTTGCTTTTCTGATTGGCAGCTCCTTATGCATATGGTTGTAGATTTTCGAAGGCACATCAGGTATTGACAACTTGCACACTCATTGCGAGTTCACTGGCGACGTGCTAAGAATGCCCATCTCTATTGAGATGCTTGGTAGATCATTCAACGGTTCAGGTACCCCCATCGATCACGGCCCCCCAGTCCTCGCTGAGAAGTTCCTCGATATCCAGGTAAGCTCTTCTCTTTCAATAGAAATCCCTCTTTAGCTCAATGCTTAATCACATGCAATCAAATTATAATAGTAAATAAGATATGATTGAATGTGTAAATGGCTTTTGTTTGCTTCTTTCTTTGTGTCTAATATCTTTATTAAATTATTAAATATCGCATGAATTATATCGCATTTCTCTTTTATAATGATAAGATTACATTTGAATATATTTAGTTTATAATTTATGCTTATAAAGTTAAATATAATATTTTTTAATAAAAGAAAGTAGAATATGCTAATTAGGTAGCAAGAATTGATTTTTTAATTATATTTCTTTTTAAATTGTAGTTGTATATGTGAATAATATAGGGTCAACCCATTAACCCTTACCAAAGAGTCTACCCCCAGGAGATGATCCATCAAAATAGAAAAACAATTATATTCAAAGATAAACTTTATAAATTTAAAAAAACAATTTTTTAGTCCCATACAAAAGTAGATCTGTGATTTAATCGAAGTTAATTTGGTTTAGAAAATTTTTTTAGCAATTTTTAAAAATATAACTTGTATTTTAGCTTTGAAGCAATAAACTTAAATTAACAATAAGTTGTTCTAAAGTAAGAAAATGAAAGATATAATGATCCAGACTGGTATCTCCGCTATCGATGTGATGAACTCTATCGCCAGAGGTCAGAAGATCCCCCTCTTCTCTGCTGCTGGTCTCCCTCACAATGAAATTGGTGCTCAGATTTAATACAATTACATCAAATAAATAGCCATAAATGGAAATATGATGGGTCTCGCACTTTTATAAATAAATCAATAATAATTATACTCACAATTAAATCACATATTTAAACTATAAATTATAAATAAAAGTTAGATCATATGTTTTAATTCTACTTTCAAAAATATTTTTGATTGGCACATTCAAAATTCAAGTTATAAAAATAAATAATCCTTTCATAAAAATATCATAGTTAGTTATCATTATCTAGAAAACTACGTTTAAAAAGGTGTAAGATCTTATAAGTCAACTTTATAAGGTTTTATTTCTGCAATTTAAAGCATCTGAAGTTTATTTTTCAGTTGAGCTATATCTGTAATGGGTCAGTACAATTCTAATCAAATCAGGCCTCCTGACTTGACTGAACGCTCCTCCATGGCTTCTTCTCATTCCTTCAAAAATAAGAACACCAAATTTGATAACATCGACATCAAGGAAAACAAATCAAAAACTTACCATCAAATCATTCACTCTTATTATTTATAACTGAGTAAGTTTATTCTAAACTGGCAAATACAAACTTTTAATCTTCCTGATGCAAAGACGGCAAAGCTATTCTTAAAAAAGTAATTCAGGACGAAGGGTCTTTCAAAAGCCTTCGAAAATAGCCCAAAGCCAGATAAATAATTCTTCTATATAAGATTATATAATTCTAAAGGCTCAAGAAAAAACTAGAATTTATCTACCAAACAGTCATTAAGGATTTGACTTCTCCAATTTCTATGATATTATTCTATAATTCGCATTTTTTCTTTCTCACTTAAAGTTTTAAGCTAAAATGGTTTATAGAATAACAATCAGGACTTTTACTTGGCACAGAGACTCCCATGGTCTCTTCGACTATGAAAGCAAAAATATCACAAACAACTTCATAAAGTGCAACTACTCTCGTAAGTTAAACTTCTTACTTTTATTTGTTCTATTTTTAACTTGATCGCTTCAAATTTATACTACTGAAATAATTTGCTAATTATTTTATTATAACTACTTGCTTATACTTTTGTAGAGGTTCTATATAGAGTGGAGCACACTGTCATCTTTGAAGAACTCAAAGCCATGTACAAAATTCAGAATCCCCTTTCCATTATATTCGAGAAAGACAGTAAGTAATATCCTCACCAAAATTTTGGCAGATTGAATTTGCTCTTAAATATGCATATATTAAAATATTTTGACTAGATAATTATTGGATATACCACAAGAACTAGGTTGAAGACTAAGATGAGGAGAAACTTCTACCTGCTGACAAAGCCTGGCTCATAGTCAAATACATTACTCACCCCACTGCTAACCAAAGAGTAAGAAAGATAATAGAGAACTTATTTAGCTCATTAAATTCAAGAAATTCCCTTTATAAGTATTTTAAGAGGACTAAAAACCAAAAATGATATAGGGTTACAAGATAAGGATTGGGGATACACTCAAATTTGGGAGAGTCAGATTTAAAGTTATTATGATGCACAATGATCTCGAAGGAGAGCAAATCTATCAAGTCAAACCGAGCAGCACCAATCTCAATAACAAGGGCAAAGATATAGCACATCTTATTTATTCATTTAGATAAGCTGAGAAATTCCTAAGAGAACACAGATTCAGAGAACGACATGCCAGATATTGAAGACAATGACATGCCAGAGCCAGAAGGATTATTTAATTTAATATTTTAAGGAGTCTAGATGGTCAACATCAATGCTCAGAATTCACATGGACGAAACTATAATCCAAGTTTACTCAATTCATCAAACCCTCATCAAATCAACTATCAGTAATCCTCTAACTTAGATCCCAACGCTAGGAATCCTGCAAGTGGATCAGCAAGTCTTTCAAATTCTTAGATGTCTAAAAGACCGAAGAAGAAACTCAGCAGCACTTAGAAAATTGCCAAAGAAAAAATTAAGCGCAAGGATACCACTAACTCATAAGGCCCTCCAATATGCAGAATATGCTTAGGAGATGAGAATGTAGAGCCTAATCCACTTATATCTCCTTGCAAGTGCAGTGGATCTATGAAAATGATCCACATAGACTGCCTTCGAGAGTGGCTGAACAGCAAAAGCTCCTTCAAGGAGAATTCATCTGTTAAAACCTATTGCTGGAAGGCACTTGAATATGTATTTAAATGTTTGTGAATGTGAGCTTTGCAAAATGAGGTTTCCAGACAGAATTTTCTCAGAAAAAGGTGCAAGCATCGAGTACATATTTTACAAGTGTTTTTGATAGAGTTGATATCCTACGATAAGCCAGAGTGTGATTATATGGTGCTTGAGTCAGTGACCCAATAGAACATTAAGATCATCCATGTGATTGACATGGACTCCCGAGAGTAAATTAGAGTAGGGAGAGGGCATGATTCACAAGTGAGGATCACTGATATTTCAGTTTCAAGATGCCACGCTTTAATCAAAAGAAGCAGCAAGGGTGATTACTTAGTTGAAGATAACAACTCAAAGTTCGGTACTCTAGTGCTAGTCAGAAAACCTTACATGCTTCAGAAAATGCAAGTCAACTATCTACAACTTAAAAGTTTTTTAGAAGTTTATACTTGGCAGGACTTTAATAGAACTGTAAATGAGGGACCCAGTGAATCCTAGTTGCTGTAACATTCGCAGTATTTGCATTAGGAGCAAGCCCAAAGCACAGAAGGGGGCTGGTCTTACCTTCGATGGAGAAGACTTTTACCCTGAGGAGTTTGTGCAGAGGCCACATGAGTTCACTAGGGAGGAGGATCATATTCTCCAAAACAAGAGCAAAATTGATAAGTCTGACTCCAAAGCCAAGGACAAGAACAACAAAAATAATCCTACCAGCAATAACTTTTCAATATAAATTATAAATCATCAATAATTTAAAATAGTAATTTATATTCCTTTTGTTATAAATAACTAAATAAAACTTATTAAACTTGTTCGTGGTGCATACGAATCTGTACAACAACCAGTAATAGGTGTTTGAGGACACTCACAGAAGAGGAAGTTAGGCTTTGGAGAACATGACAGAGCAACTGCAAGGTAACATGAATGCAGATGGCGATGAGTATGGAGATGAGGAAGAGCTCTCTCCTGATGAGCTTATAGACAACACCATCAACAACAATAGATAAAGAAACAATCAGAATGGAACTGCTAACTCTAGGCAAATTAGAAGCCAAGGATAGTAGCAGATTCAATTATATATGTTTCAAATGATATTTTAAGAGGAGGAATTAGCTCTAACTAGATGGAAGTTTAGGTCAGAGAGCCAGAAGTCCACTTGACGATGGGAATTATCCCATGCGACTAGTTAACAGAAGTAACCTCAATCAGCATTAAGCGCCTTATGTGTCGAATTTCATAGCTCCTGATGACTAAATGATCGGAGGGAACGAAGATGATCTTGAGAACTCACAGACCTTCCTCAACCCATCTCAGAACCTAGACCATCTCAGAAGCAACTATAATTTCTAAGTTTCACTTATTAAACTTGGCTAATATGGAAAGAGAAATTAACAACAGAAGCCAGCAGAGAAATCAAATCAGAGAGCGAGAGACTTTAGATGAGCATAATGAGTTACTTTTTCAAACTTAAAACCTCAAAAATCAAGTAGTGGATGTAGGGTTTGACTTTTTTTATAATCTGACTCCATCCACGATAATGAAGATGAAAGAGAAGAATGCAAAAACTAATCAGGTATTTCTGGTCGCAAGTCAAGGAAGAGTCAAACTTCACTTGGTCCAGCAGTCTTTGTAAAGTAGAATATAGTTTCAGACGCTTTGAAACCCTTGAAACAAATGACTATTCTTGAAAAGACTAGAAATGCTAACATGTTCGAATCAGTGCACAGCAACTCCAGTATGACTGTGAACTAGCGCATGCAACAGCATCATCTCCAACAGGAGACTAAGTCAATCAAGCTCCAGCATTTTTACCAAAGCGATATCAATAAGGACAGCCCTAATCAAGTGCTTTTTATAATGATTTTTGCTGAAATAGAATGGCTAGGATGGCTATAAGTTTGGAGGAAGTATTTTGGAAGTTGACTATTCCGGTACGAACCATGGGCCACTCGATTTGAGCAACGCAGATGTTTCATCCTAGCAGATCATTCAGGACTAATCTCTATACGTGCCCATGAATGCTGATAAATCAATCCTGATGCCTCTAGGACCCCATGACTCTCCCTATCAGTAGAACAACTACTCTCTCGACATCATAGATAATATTTCATCTCAATCATTTTCTTTATTTCTTTAGATAACAAGCAGCAAGATAACATTTTATACGCAAATACCAATATAATGTACTCCCAGAGCCTAGTTTAGACGTCGAATCGCTAGCAAGAGAATAATATTGCTGCGAGTGCTAACTAACCTAAGAAAGGACAATAAACAAGGAAAAGTGGGAATAAGGCTGCTGATATCTATAATCAAGACTAGGCCACAGATAGAAACATGACCTCTATCAACGCTCATAACTAGAATGATCACAGTCTGCTACCAACAATCGATTACGAAACTATTCAAGTAGATTCTAGAAAGTTAGACAATTAGAAAAACAAGAATGATAACAGCTAAGTGATGCGATTTGTGAGCAACGAGGCACAGCTCAACTTTTGAAGTGATTAGAAATCTCCCAAACAGATCTTTAGTAAGGAGGCTTCAAGGCAGTAGATTCAGACTCCTGCTTTCGAATTGGATCACGACTTTGAAGCATAGATAGTTGCTGATAAAAGCAGAAAGTCTTTACTAAAATAAGAAATTGAGAGTGACGAAGTCAAATAACAGGAGCAGCTGCTAAGTGGCAAAAAGAGAGCCTCACAAGCGCTTAAAGAGCTTTATTAGGATGCTGGATTAAAATCGCAGTAACAGCAAAGCTAGAGATCTCATAATCCTTCTCCAGCCAAATCGTCCTTACTAACTTAGTCAATTTAGTAAAATCAGCATTTACAGTCAAGTAATATTACCAGGAATGAAAATCAATTAAATTAGCGTAAGTCCTCTCTTTTTGAGAACTCTATTGTGAACCAAGAGAGAAAGCCATCAAATGCTAGTGCAAACAAAAATGAGACTATAGTTGAAAGGAAAGTATCACTTGTCCTCAATCAGCAAACTTCATATCAAAGGAATAATTTAGTTGCTTTAGAAGATGAGGAAGAGTAAAAATAAGTAGCTGTGCAACTTGTCAGAGGCTAATCAGTTGAGCATTTAAAGGACTATCTCATAGACTTTGATGAAGGTTAGATTCTTGGATACAAAATCCACTCTATGATCTATTTTTTAATGGATATAACGGTGCGATGATTCTCGATAACTTAATTTATAATTTTTTAAAGATAACACTACAGAGGGAGATCGGTTATTTTCAAACGACACATCTGCGATAAACATAGTGCCCTAAGGATCAATAGCTGACCAAGATAGCAAATAATTTTCACCTAAAAACGCTCAAGAAAGGCAAGTACTGATAATTGACAATAGCAGCAACTTCATAGATCACTAACTCTTTTTTTATAATTAATTAATTAGATGATAGCGCTGAGATCACCAACAACTAAGTTGCTCAATAAATGAAGAGCAGCTAAAGTCTTGATCAAGACTATAATGAAATGATAATTCTCCAAGATTTCTCAAGTAGATTGGATAACTCTTTCTCAGCAAATCTCTATTTATTATATTTGGATAACTAGTTCCAAACTCCTGAGTTAAACAATCGAAACCCTGATAACAATGACAATGAGGCGCTTCTGATAATAGAGCAAACTCCCAACTTGACTAATGAATGAGCTTTACTCTAGCATCCTATTCCATTCCTTGTAATTCTAAAGCATTCTCAAAATACTGCAAAGTATTAAACCTTCTCTTTGATACTCATTCAGTGAATATAGAGATTCTTTGAAACCAGAACTATAAATATACCTTTATAAATCAAACTTGTTTTTATCTAGCAATCAATTAAAAGCATAAGAAATATTGATGGCAATTAAAAGATAGATAAAATAGTTTGGACAAAGATAAATAACTAGAAGAGTGGATAAATTGAGTGAGAAGCTTTAAAAATAATTTAGATAAACTGCGCAGATGTGCTAATAGTCTTTGGCAATGCTATAAGAGCGAATCTCTGTATTATGTAACAAACCTGGCAGCTTTGATAGGCCACTTTTGAGTGACTGGGTGGCTGGTAGCTCATCTGTCCTTGGCCTCCTCCTTCTTCTCTCTCTCGTATCTCTCCATCTCGTCCTTTCTCTTGTAGAACTTCTCCAAGTTCTTGGGGTTGATCTTCTTGAGCATCTTGTCGGGGAAAAGTCTGAGAAGTCCCCAAGCCATATCCAGGGACTTGAAGATATCTAAACAATAAATTACACTTAATTCAATTATCTCTGGCATCATAAGGTCCTTGTCTGAGGAACTGACCTTCGTATCTCTCGAGGAACTCAAGATAGAGTCTATCGTCTTCAGTCAGGGCTTCTTCTCCGACCACAGCCTTCATGGCCTGGGTGTCCTTACCAATAGCGTAGAAAGCGTAGAGCTGGTTTGATACCTCGGGGTGGTCAACTCTGGTGAACTCCTCACCAATAGCGGACTTCATTAAACGAGATAGAGAGGGGAGCACGTTGATGGGGGGATAACCCTCACTTGTATTAATTAATAACCTATACTGGTCTGATGAGTTTAGATCTGTCTGTTATGGAGATTTCTGTCGATGAAGATTTGTCCCTCAGTGATGTAACCAGTAAGATCGGGGATGGGATGAGTGATATCATCGTTGGGCATGGTGAGAATGGGGAGTTGGGTGATGGAACCGTTCTTACCGCACACTCTACCGGCTCTCTCATAGATGGTGGAGAGATCAGTATACATATAACCTGGGTAACCTCTTCTACCTGGCACTTCTTCTCTGGCGGCTGAGATTTCTCTCAGGGCGTTGGCGTAAGAAGACATATCAGTCAGAATGGTGAGCACGTGGAGCTCCTCCTCATAAGCGAGGTACTCAGCAGTGGTGAGTGCGAGTCTGGGGGTAATGATTCTTTCGATGGTGGGGTCGTTAGCCAAGTTCATGAAGAGCACGACACGGTCCATAGATCCGTATACCTCGAAGTCAGTCTTGAAGAAACGGGCAGTCTCCATATTGACTCCCATAGCTGCGAAAACGATGGCGAAGTTGTCATTGGAGTGATCGTGAACGTCCTTCTGTTTCACAAGGGAAGCCTGTCTACAAATCTGAGCATAAATTTGAATTTATAAAATATATTAAAGACTAAATTTTTTGAAACGCCGCCAATAGATTAGAAAAGAAAACATGGGATTCACTGAAGCAGGTGCGCCAAGTCGGGCCTTCTCTCATAAAATACTTTTAGATGCTTTTACTCTTCCTCATCCTCAAAATTGATCTCATTTTACATATGCAATTTAAAAAAATAAGAGATCTTTTTTCCCTTGATGTTCGAATTCGCGCAAAACTCTTGACGAGGGATGAAGAAGGAGCGCTGTGATTTAGTGTTTTAAACACTCTTGTGTCCGTCTTCTTCTCTTATCCAAGTTTCCACGGAGTATTTGTACCTATAAACTCTCTCCTTGCCCTCCCTCTCAAAAATATAGATTATAATATATAGTCTCTCAGATATGGTGGTATTTGTGTCAACTGAGATTTCAAAGACTCTCGCTCCGTGCTTTAGATTCCTAGGCCCATATTAGTTGAAGCCAGTCTTTCTTCCATATGCCAAATTTATTCCATGATATTTTCCATGATAGTCATTTAATAAGTCTTTCATTAACTTTATCTTCTAACTCTTATACTTTTTGATTGTCATGGTCATGACCTACTGTCACCCAAGTTACAGCTTTCTCTTTCTTCAAGACTTCAAACAGACCAGTGTTTAGAACTTAGCAGCACACTTATTCACCCTACTAACCATAGAATTCCTCATTATTTGCCATGTACAAATATTCATCGAGAGGGATATGCATAAACAAAATGCCTTCACCTTTGCTAGGGTCTTCTATTTTTATCTTACGATTTTCGTTTTGGAACCATTTATATAATATAATTTGATGATACCACTCGATTTGGTCGGGCATCAGGCAATCGTACCCTTTCTCTCCAAAACAAGAGCCCTCGTCTCCAGTGTCTAGAAACCAGAGTCTGTAAACTACTTCCATTCCAATCTGATCATATATTGGAAGCATATAGTTGAAAGCATTAGTCAAGTTGCCAGAGTTTGGCTTTGTCAAACTCAAATTGAAAGACCGGTCCAGCTCAGATATTTGCTACCTAGTCAGATCTCCTTAGGAATCATGGTTCCCAGCGGTCATGGCCCAAGATACGTAAAATATAAGTTATGAGATTAGTTGGCTTCTATCATAGCTTGCAAGAAATTGGTAAAATAGCCCTTGTACCAATCTGGTTGCTTGCCATCCCAGGCGTATCCAGATACGGCATCTCCAGTTATTGACACAAAATCAGGCTTTTCCCATTCTAGTATATTTTTCATGAGATTATACGATTTGACGTCGCCCTTATCATCTTCGCCGAAGTGGATGTCTGTAAACTGCACTATTTTAAACTTTCCATTGTCATTGAGCCTCAACTATCTTTTTTCGTTCGAAGCAGAATTGGAAGAGTCCTTGGCTTTGGTAAGATAGGAAATTAAAGCGAGTATTAGTAAATAACTTTTCATTATAATTAGATATAACTCATTAAACTTTGGGATTTAAATATCCCTAATATTTCTGGCCTCATTATAACTTGCTCAAATCTCTCAACTTTAAAGCATTAAGCAATGCTGAAATTCAATATTAAGCATACTTTATAGTTAGAGATTTATTAATTATGAGATTGATACAAAAAATTCTAAAATATAACAAGAGGACCAAAAATAAACAGTGAAAGTAATTGAGATGATAAAGTAGGCCTCAAAGTGAAATATACTTAAAACACAATTTGATGATTCAACCTTTTTCTATCTAACTCTGAATGAGTGACATAAGGAAATTTTCTGTAATTCTAAAAGCCAATGATGCACCAATTTCTTCTGGAATAAATTAACATAGCTTATTTTATACTTTACTTATTATTATCATCTTTGAAGAATCATCTCTTAGTCTAGCAGTTAAGAAAAATGCACAACCTTACAGTCAACAATTTATGCTGGCGAAAAATTAAATTACCTCTGCAATCTTAAAAGATTTGAAATGAGCATAATTTTAAGCGAAAAGATGTTTATAATAGATAAATAAATAAGAAAATATTTGAAGTAGTATGCATTTCTTTCAGTCTTAATTTTATAAAATGCTAAATATTTATATTTGATTAACATAAATATCATAAAATGTTCTTTAATATGTGCTTCTACAAACATAAAAAGAAAAATGATTAATGTGTCTATAAAAGCTCTTAATATCTTTAGATTAAATTTTCTTAAAATTTTTAAACTAAAATATCTAGTATATTATATTCTCTAATAAAATAAGTATCCTATTCACATAATTGGCTAAACAAGTAAATGGACCCACAATATCTTCATCTCGTTCTTTAGGACTATGATTTTAAATAAATTTCAAAAGTCTAATTTCTGTACTCCATATTTATATCATTAAATTATTAGAGACAATAGAATAATTTTTTTATGAATTATTTGTATTACAATTAAATCTCTAGTCTTTAAAAATTATAACCTATGAGACTCCTAGAGAATAAACTAACAGAAACAAAAATAAGTTTAATTCTTTAATTTAAGATAAAGCAAATAGGGTAAACTTAAGCCCCAAGAACGACGGTCCTTAGTTCCAGCCTGCATCTCATGATGTAGAAAGCCTCACCATTCAATATTTATTATTAAAATAAATTAAATTCAGCAAGACTAGGACTCCCCTGACTCTCTTTAAAAGCAAATTAAGAAATAGTACTCTCGTTCTTCGGATCCAACTTCCTACAAAATTAAATAAGGAGAATCCAATCCTATAATAATCTAAACGAAACCGCGTCTACTCATAGTCAAGGCTCTGGGAATTCAGAAGCTTCTCATAGTCAGTCTCTCTATAGAATTTAATACATTCTTCTGCCAAGACTTAAGTTGCTACGAATTCCCTCACTGCAAACTCACTTGGGTGGACTTCAACATGGACTTCAAATCAAGTGATAGGATACTCAGGCCCAATGAAATAGAGGCCTGTGAGTAGAATTACCACTCATTTAATTTAATTGCGAAAAGATAATCGATCTCAGGCCATTTATGATTGAGAAGCCTTTCAATCGCATTTTACATTTATTTTTGTCAAAAAATCAACACTACAATCTAAAAATAATTTTTGTATTTTGAATGTGCAGTCAAACTATTCAATTCAGCAAGTGGTGGAGATATTCAGGTAGATGAATCTAAGACATCTGCCAGTGGTGAGTGAGCTCGACAACAAGTTGGTGGGAATAATCACTAGACTTAAATTAATTAAATTTAGACAGGACATCTTCGCCTATATGACAATTGACTGAGGTGATAAAGTGTGAATTTTGTTGATTTCTTTGATCGCATATTATCTACTTTTTAAATGAAGAATGAAGAGTTGAGTGCGAGAGACTAAAATGGATTCTCCTTGCAGGTCTCTTGTAGGAATATATGAATATGTTTATCTTGACTGTTTGACTTGACTGAGTTGATTCTTTAATTTTGTCTAAGCTGTGTCTCCTGAGTAATTTGGTCTCTGTTAAATATGTTGACTCTCATAGGTTTTATCTCTCCAACACTGGATAAAATATAGTTACTGCTTTTTGAGTAGGACGACAAGATGATGTCTGCTGATGACTCCAACTAATCGTCTGTCCTCTCCAATGAGTGGATAGCCATGGAACTCTGAATTCTGGAGTGTTTCAAGTATAGCTCCTACTGAAGGTTTCAGATTGAAGCTCATCACTGGAGAACAAAAATAAAACTCATAAGCTTGACAGCAGTCAGATGTTTGCTCACCTCAGGCACCTCTTCTACGAGGAATGGAATATTCTTAGCCTTCACTGACCCCTCATAGAGAGACCTGTTGAATAGTCTGCCTATTAAAATAACATATTCCGAAGGAGACGAATAAGGCTGAAATTATAGGCAGGAACAAACTCACATTCTCAGTCGTCTCAAGCATAATTACTGCCAGAGAAAAAGAAAGCCGTGTATATCCAGATAGTATACTAGCTGCTCCAATACATTACAAATCAAAGCATATTCGATACAATTATTGATGTTATTGAATGATGGCATAGGTAGAAGGCCTGATATCTCTGATGAACCTATTCTCCACGAAATGGCCGAACATTCTTCCCAAAGCACATCCAATCATAATGCCCGGTAAGAACAGACCTGCTGGCACTGAAGATCCATAAGTCAGCACTGTGAAGGTATACCAAATTATGAAGAACAAAAAGAGCTGAGCATAGTCAAACTGAGCATCTTTACTTAGAAGTGCCTTGATAACTGTGCCTTCAGGGTTGAACAAGAATGTTGCCAATGGATAAAAATAGACAAGATATCTTAAATGATTGTACTCTCCTTTTGCACAAGTGTACTTTATAAATCTTGCCTCGATGTTTCCTTGCTCCTCTGGCAAGCAGTCATTGTTTAGCATCATTAACATAAAATATAACTTCAAATTGAATATATTTTTGATTTCTTAAATTGGTGCAAAGTAAATAAAGGTAGCAGTGAGTAGGACCAGAGCGACAACCTCATGTACCTTCTTCCAGTTGTCAGTTAGGTACTTCTTTCTAAGGGAAGCTACTCTGAAGTTAATATAGATGAACAATCTACCTATTATTTATTTAATAAAATATTAAATATAAATTTATAAATGCGCCCAGTAATCCTCCGAATACTCCTATAATCATGAAGAAAGGCAAGTCATGCAATTTATAAGGATTTTAGTCGTATTATCCAAACTTAATCAGACCGGCATTCATTATTCTGAGGTCATCCCCTTTTTTATAGCTGCTCAGTAGATTAAGCACAAAGGTGCTAATGCTGCTACAGAAGAAAATTTTCCAAGTCAGATCAAAAGACCAAAACGTAGAAGGCCTTGATATCTCATAAGCAAATAGGGCACCTCCTATTGGTGATCCGAAAGCAGCTGCGACTCCTGCTGCTGCTCCAGCTGCTGCTATCTCCCTTTTATCCTTGTCATTTCTAAAGTACTTCAAAAATGGAAAGGGCAGATAAAGCACACAGTGACCCAATATTGCTCCTATATGAGCCAGAGGTCCCTCTTTTCCAATGCAAAGGCCTGAGGACACAGCTAAACCCAAGCCAAATACTTTAACGAAGAGAGTGTTGAGGCCTATGAACTAAGGGTAGTTGATTCCATTTAAGTAGCCCATAAGCTCAGGAGTACCGCCTGAGGCAGCTCCAGGCGCCATGAATACAGTCATAATAGCTGCTAGACCTCCAAAGAGTAGACTGAAAACCATGAAAGTAATCCATCCAAGCATGATACTCACATTAAACACCACTTCAGTAATCTGCCACTTCCAGAGAGTAAGCTACTCTGTTATGATGTCCACTAGGAAAGCAAATAGGCCCACTATTATCCCCAGTAGCAAGAATGTTCCCCAAAAGTATAGATTCATCCACCAGCCCATCCGACTTGTAGGTTGAGGCTTTGTATTCAGAAACACGTTTGAGCGCACACTTTAGAAGTCGAGGGACGATTTTTCCCGATAGGCAAGATTCTTTTGCTAGATAAAAAGATTGACATCCTCATTCGAACCAACTTGAGAACTGCTGTAAATCCCACTCATTTTCATAAATTTTAAAATCAAATTTAGAAATCTTTGATTGTGTTTTTCTTTTTAAAACTTGTAATAATGGTGTATCGATTATAATTGACACTAGAGAAATGATTATTAATTTAGTATGATAGATTCAATTGGTTTAATAGAGACTGTTAAGCAGTTCAGATCCATTAAGCCAACTCTCTTCTTCCAGAAGAAGCTTCTCCTCTCCTATCTTAAATATAAATCTTCTTTTTATTTGTGGACTGTTCAGCATTAGATTGATTTACAAGTTACTTTAAAGAAAACAGTAGATAAATATACTGCTACTCCTCTTCTTGATTTTCTTGGACACCCTCGTTATCTCCTTCTCTAAAAGATTAATGGATTTAGTCCTTGAGTGTTTCTCTGATGATAGCCTCTAGCTTAATCCTAATACCCTAGTCCATGATTCCATACATGTCACAGAACTTATTAATTGCAACTGCTAGACTCTCATTTCTCAGAAGTCTGATTTGCTTCACTCTAAATGCCATTATATACATTATTGCTTGTTCTTACATATTTGGAGCCAAAGTTACATCAATCAAAAGGTAAGGCTACTCAGTTTCTTCTTGGGAGATATCCTAACAGTATTGGTTGATGTCAGCACTCTCTTCCTCATCTATCTCTCCCTCTGGGATTTCATCCTCCATATTCTCAGCCTATAAAACACTACCTCACCTGGGCAGAGAAGTCTGTGCTAGAGGGTGGATTTAGAAATCCTGCGAAAGATTCCTTTACTGCAGAGGCAAGTCATAGTTTAAAATATACTTTAATTATAAGTTCTTAGATTTAGCAGATATATTTCTGTCTTTACTTCCAGAGTCTCTGACCGCATTAACATATCTCTCCACTATCTTAGTAGAGCACTTTGAGTTGCTAGAATTGGTCCTTTGAACTTGAGTATTCTTAATAATCCTAGAGTTCTTATAGTGTGGAACATCACTGTTGTTTATCTTGCAAGAATTTTAATTGGGTGTTACGCTTTAAACAAATGATTAATTGTTGTCTTCAGGCTAAAACTTCCTCATTTAATTATCAGTCATAAATGAGCCCTAACCACTAAAGCTTTTTACTCTCTAATGACTGACAGTTTTAGCATCAACCTTCTGTTACTATAGCAAACATAGGATTAAATTATAGGCCATAGGTATATTTTAAAAGTCTTATTTAAACTAAACTTAGGTAACAGCTCTCAAATTTTGAAAATCGATATTCATATATAATTAAAAATAAACAAACATGAAAAAAGGTCAATTGGAAGAAGCATGAAAATATGCGCTTAAAAGACTTTCAAGATATTCTTATTGCAAATCAGTTTAAGTAAACCTTTTTAATTTTACAATAATTATGATGACTATTTATGAGTTTAGCTCTTACTTATGCCTTCTCTTATATCATTCTTTTTGGATAAAAATATAAAGCAAGAGAAGGCAGATTGGGACAATAGAGTACTTCTTGTAAATAATATTACTGTATCAAGATGTATCTTAGCAACAATAAAAAAAAATCATCTGCACGTCTTATCACGAGCACTCAGTGATAAAGATAAAATTTAGAGTTGACCTTTCCAATTTTATAATTAATTACATTGAGGGTTTTATGTTAAAGTAAAGGAGATTTAATGCAAAGATAATGAAGCATTTAAGGCAATAAAATAAAACGGGTTTCCAATTAAATTAAGACTTGGGTTTATAATTTATATCTTCTAACTTTCTTTTCTACCCATATTGGGTAATTTATAATATGGAAGGAACTTTTCTCTAGAGAGGAGATATATCCCTCGATTTGAGTGCTTACTTACCAAGGACCTTACTTTTAATTGCACTAGTTTTTGCTTGATATCATTTGGAGTACTGTTATCCTAAACTAGTTAGTTTATTGGAAAGCAGAAGGAGAACAATCTCTGAGGGTCTCTTCAAACTTCCTCCTCCTGCCAGTTTAGTTGCTATTAGCTCTTTATATCCTATCTACAGTTTACTCATACCCTTTTATCTTTTAATTTGCTTAGCTAGAGTTATTTGATGGCATATCAGATATATTTATAATTCTAAATGACTAATATCATTTTAGTTTGATAGGTTTATCTTTGGCTTGAAGGTGCACTCATCTAACTCTCTAAGTTAAGTAGGAGTATGGCGCAGAGTAGCTAGTGACACTTTTCTTTAAGTCAATCTTTCAAAAGACTTGTCCTAACTTCTCATATATTAAATAACTAGCAAACGAGTTGGCAAACTCTGATATTTAGGGCTTGAAAGTGCATCATAAATACAAAATATGAATTAGCATTTGGAGAGCTCTTGTTACTACTTCTATTGGATGAGAGTCTACTTCTTCTAATGAATTTCTTTGCTTTTCTCGTAGAGTTACTCAGACTTCTGAAACGCTTTAGCTTTTCTTTCTTCAAACTTCTTCTGCTAATCTTGAGAGTAAAAAAATGTTATAATTGATTTAGAGTGATCAACTATGTTAGAGGAGCCAAGTTTTTCTTAGAGAGCAGTCTAGCTCAGAGTTTAAGAATAGCTTCTTTCGTCTTCTTCGATCACTCCCATTGGAGGAACAGCCTTGAAGCTCTAAGAGAATAAACAATTATAGAAAGAGATAAATCCATTGAGTTCATTCTAAAGGGCACTGCTTTAAACAAAGTTTTGAGGGTTATTGTTCTCTTTTTGGTTTAGAGTTTTATCAAACGAAGATTACTATGACAAGTTAGATTTATCAAGGATTGAGGGCTTGAAGGTGCAATTTTATTTGAGTGAGTTGGCTTTTGTCTCTCTGAGTTTCTCCTTCAAAATATCTTGAAGGAATTTATTTGTATTCCTAAGTCCATCAAATGTCTTGATGAGCTGCTCGACTGTCCAAGCATCCTCTACCTTAAAAATATTGCATAGCAAGATTAAGTATAACCTTCTTTGTTCTTGTTCCTAAATAAATTGTCTTGAATTTCCTTGGAGAAGTGAGGCTGCTACCCATCCTCTTAGTTTATATCTTTGATAACTGAAATTATATCAGTAAAAGTCTGGCCTTCTCTTGCGGTGACTCGTAGCTATCTACTAGTATGATCATTACTTCCTTCAGCACTTCACTATTTATGTCATCGAACAGGTAAGGATTAAGGCAGTTCCAGAGCTACTTCACCACATACAGTTCCTCCTGAAACTTCTACTCCAATGCTATTATTTTACTCTTTTAGTTTTTAGAAGTCTATTGCGATACTATTTATTATTGCTTCTAGCTATGGTTCTGAACAAGTTACAGCTGCTTCCTCAGTTCATGATAAGTTCTGAAGATGCCTAACTTGTCCAAGATCAATTTAAGCTGCTCAAAATTAACATAGCCTTCACTCTGTTTACAAGTATCTTAGATAAGCTGCTCAACAAATTTCTTCAATCTGTTCTATGCTAACATAAAAACATAACTTCTTGGAGTTTGCATTAACCTTGGAAGCTTCTGACTGCTACTGAACTTATTTGGTAGCTTCCTGTTACTTTAGTTGCTAGTTTGTCTGTCTTCGAATGAAATCTGAGTAGAGGATTTCAGCTACTGACTTTGCTTCATAGACTGAGTTTATCATCCGCTCGCTCTTTTTACAAATCTTGGGCTTGAAGCTTCTAGCCATCTCGCTTTCTTCCGCTTGATTAACATTCACAAATATGTTGATTAACAAACTCTCTTTTGAGGTTGAGGATGTTCTTCTGAATCCTGCCGTGATTGTAAAGTCTGGAGAAAGGGTCAGGCTGTTCTCTATTAAGCATTAACTCTTGCTTTATCTAGTTCAGCTTAACAAAGCATTCGTTTACTTCTCCCTCCTCTGAATAAATAATTGTTAAATACAAAATGAAAAGAAGGCTCTTCGAGATTTTCCTAATTGTGAACGAGCGACTGCTTGCTAGTTTCGAAGTTAAGATTTAGAGTGAGGTGGTCATTTTAAGGAGAATTAAATTGGCCCCTTGCAAAGTAGTCACTTACATCTGCTCCACTCATAAAGCCCTAACCGAAACTCTGGGAGTTATTCTACTGCTACTGCTGATTGATGATTGCTTAAATTGAATTATTGTTTGAGAAGTGGTTGTTGAAGTTAAATCCATTTTGATTAGTTATTCTGCTGATACTACTCATCTAGCTCAATTCATTTTAGCTTCTTTGTTGGCATACTATATGCTAATCGCTTACATTAAGCAGCTGTTATGCATATAAATCAAAATGATCTGGCTTATTCAATCATTTGTCAATATATTTTCTTACCTTCAAATTCAGAAATATAAATTTAAAACTTTTTATTAGAATATATTCTAAACAAATTACAATTCATTTCCTTAAAATATAAACGGTAATATTTCTTTAGATTTAATTTGATATTTTGCAAAATTAAATTTTCAAAATGAATTGTAAAGCAAGTGTAATAAAAGGGTTTGGTATCAGCTGGACTTTCTATGGAGTTTTACACTTAGACGTATTCGACTCTCTCTGATTTTTAATCTTCACTGCTACTCCCACTATTGCAGAAATCTCCCTCGAAGTCAATATTATCCCCTCTATTCAATACAATCTAAATTAAACATATAGTTATGATCTTGTCCATTAGCTGCAAAGATTGATCTCCAAAGTCTAATGTTTTACTACAATCATTCCTCTCAACAAATGAGGCTCCTCTTATTACTGATCTATTCTATCCACGATTTAAAATAAAACTATTTCCAAGCAAGCAAGATTAATCTCTTTGCAACAAATTCTATTTCTCATTATCAACTCTCAGTTATTAATTTGTAGATATACTTTAAAAAGATTTCGACCTTCCAAGAAAGTAATTATTGCCTAATTAGTTTGAATGATTATAGTTCTATATCTACTAGCTTGGTTAAACTCTTTATTAAACTAGCTTTTACTATTGTTGTAAAATTTATTGCTATTTAGATCTTATGTGATTTTAAGGCTGAGATTACTTTATTACAAAGCTGTTGCTTTGATTGAAGTTTTGGCTTATGAATTTAGAAGCAGAAAAACTATTTGAGCTTGACTTATCGTCCTCCTCCGAACTCTAATAGTTTTCACAATTTAATATAAAACAAGCTTCTATTTGCCTCTAAGTAGGATTATTTTGATTTGTATAAGACTTTGAGAAAAGCTCATTGGGAGGAAATTGCTTCTTAAGAGTTTGCTAAGTGCTTGAGTCTAAGTTAGAAGTGGCGCCTGTCTGTCTTAACTCAGTTTGCTGCAAGTTTCTTTTCTAAGTGAGTTAGGAATGACTCTACACCTTCTCTAGTATGGACTTTCTAGATTACTGTGGAGATATTTTGACTCTTGCTTGAGATAGCTTTTGTTTATTAATTTAGGTATGTTCATTTAAATCTTTGTTCTATAAAGAACAGTGGTTGTTCATTGAACTTAAAAATGCAAAATATTAGAATGAACTGAAAGGGGAGCATTTTAATGAGCTCCTATTTTTGTGTCCATCAGGAATTTTACTGAATTTGTTAAGCTAGCCATTGGAGCTATTGCTGAGACAGTTTTCGATAGCTTACTGACTTTGAGAGACTACAAATAGTTTATAAGAATGAAATAGTTGTTTACAAGTGGAGGCAAATGGAAGGCTTTAATAAATATGGTGTGTTACTTCAGATTCAATATCAAACTTCTCATCTTCATTCTCTAACGTGTCTAGACATTCGATGTTATTAAAAATAAAAATGAGATGGACTCAATGGGTTGATATTTGTAAATTAGTTGTTGGTTTCTCATATTTCAAATTTATATTCAATATTCTAACTTTATTATCATTAATTCTACCACTCAAAAAAACATATAAGAATTCATAGAATTGTATTTCAATTTTGTTATTTAGTCTTATTAATATAATGATTATATTTTTAAAGCTAGGCTTTAGGATGCGTCCTTCAAATTCTAAAGCAGTGTTCAAATTCTGAAAACCTTAAATTACCTCAAATAAGTGAGCTTGATCAGAAATTAAGATAAAGGAAATTAGAAATTATTGCAAGACTAAGACAGTCTTTGAGCAATTATCAAAAAGATAACTTATTTGGAAAAAAGAAATAAATTCAAGGGATAGAAGAACAGACATATGAGAGATTAGTCTAATATCGAAGTGTACTATTTCTTAATTTATTTTACTTATTTTACCAATATTTTATTCATTAAAACAATACAAGAATATTTATTGATATATAAACTTCAAATGAAGATAATTTTTTAAATGAAATTTAATATAAAACAAATCTATTTTTTGCAATTATTTTAATACTCTCTTTAATAAACAAATGATAAATGATTAAGCTTTTGCATTTTTGAGTAGAGAGTAATTGTAAAAATAATAAGTATTATAATTTTAGCTTTTAAGCTGCTTACTCAAATTTCATCATTCAATGACTGAGTCTCCTCTACTGAGGCATCCAATTAAATGGCTTTGGCCAATACTTCATTCTTCTTCTTTATAAGTTCCTCTTATTTTTCAAGAAGCAAATTATACTCTAAGTGGTCCTCCTCACTAATCACTAAAGTACACACGATCATAATCTCAATCATTAACAAGTAAATTAATTTTAAATTCAAATCTAATATCTTCATCAATTGTAGGCAGATAAATTTCTTATTTATAATTGTTAACAGATAATATAACTTTAAAATTATCTATATTAAAAATACTAACTAAGGGTATTGATGTCTAGAGGGAACTCGACAGTGGTGTCAACCTTGACTTTGATCTTATCAAAGATTCTTAGAACCACGTACTCAGACATATCGAATTCTAGCTGAATCTCTGACAGGTTCTTCGCCTTCTTAAAATAATACATATTCTTAAACTTGTCCAGTCTCTCTCCATTTGACTCTCTCTTTTTGCTAGTCTCTCTTGCTTGCTTCTTGCCCTTAGCTTCCTTAGTGGACTTCTCCTCTTCCTAGCCTGCCTTCTGCTCTTCTTGACTTCTGCTCTGTGGCTTCAGATGAGCCACCATCACCATCTGCTCCTCAAAGAAAATGAGTGAGTCAATACGAGGATCATCCCTCAGTCTCAGCTTCTGATGCATGTTCACCTCGTCCAAGTAAATACTAATTGTCCCGTGGTCCATGTCGAACAGAAGAGTTTCAAACACCCTCACTCCATTCTTCTTCAGAAGCAAGCAATGGAACAACTACAAAGACTTAGCAATTTAAAATATCTTACTCTAGAACAGGCTTGAGAAGCTCTCTTTGCATTCAAAGATTTCTCAGAACACATATCTGCATAGGTTGAGTAGTCCATTAATTCAATCAAGTCTCTAGTGGCCTCCTAGTGCTGCAGAGTTAGTGTAATTAGTCTGTGCACCAGCAAGTCTGCATACCTTCTAATTGGAGATGTGAAATGAGTGTACAGTGGGAAGTTAAGACCGAAGTGCATGTACTCCCTCTCGGACGACTGATTTATGCACATGTACTTAGCACATTCATCATCACAATGTAAACTCAAATATATTCATGAGATAGTTGTTAATTGGAGGCAAGTTATGAATTCACTATATCCTAAATACTCCATAATGATTATAAGAACTTTCTCATGGCTACGTTGAACTTTGCAGAGTCTCCAGTTTCTCTCAGCTTTTCAAGACTCTCGCTGAGTGTTTAAGAGTCAGTGAGGTCAATGACTCCTTCAAGTCCAACCTTAGCAAAGAACTCCTTCAGTTTCTCCTTCTTCTCATCCTCTACGTCTGGATGCACTCTCAGCAAAGTCTTGTCCTTGCAGTACTAGTGCAGGTGCTCTGCAATCAATATGTTTGCCAGCAACATGTACTCTTCCACTAGGAACTTAAGATATAAGAATATCAAAATTTAAAACTTAGACTCGATACGATAGGACTCAGTGAAATCAAGGGGCATCTTAGTTTCTTGGTCAAGAGCAAAGCAGAATTCTCTGTTCTGGAGAAGAATGGATCCGTTTTCAAGTCTCTTCTTTCTCCTCTTTTGAGCTATTTCATTCATTAAGAAGCAGTCTGAGCGCATTTCATTGAACTTAACTCCATTTACTGGCTTGAACTGGTCCTCAAGCTGAGACTCTTGAGTTATCTTTCCATCTAGGATGTCTTGCACCATCTGGTAGTGCCACTTTGCACAGGATCTAATGACTGTCCTGCAAATCTTGGGAGTGTAGCTTCTGTCCAGTTCTCCGCTTCTGATATCCATTCTAAAGAAGATCGAGTATGCTAGTCGGTCTACTCTAGGATTCAGTGAACACAATTCAAATCCAATATATTTATATTTTGTAATATTTTAATGAAGGATATGCTATTATTTTATTCTTTTTATATCTAAATTATAAAATACCACTTTAATCATTATCACAAAATTTGCTATAATATAATTTAAGAGTAATTAATAAATAATTAAATACTCTTACGTATTTGAGACAAGAAAAGGGTTTTGAATCTTTCGCAAAGCAATCTAGGTAGCATAGGATAAACCTTGTGTACAAAGTAAACTGAGGTGCATCGAAGCTGTGCTTCCTTGTCTAATTCAGTGCCCTGCTAAACGAAGTAAGACACGTCTGCTATATGCACTCCTATCTCATAGATGAAGTCACTCACTTTGTCAATGGAAAGAGCATCGTCCAAGTCCTTGGCTGTGATAGGGTCTATCGTGAAGATTCTCTTTTGCCTCAAATCAATTCTCTTAGCTATCTCCTCCTAAGGTAAAATTAAACAAGCATATTATCTTGTAGTTATGTGTCCATGAAATTTATGATCCACTCATTAGTCTCTGGGTTGATGTGCTAGGTGAATATCCTAAGACTCTCGTCCACCTTCTAGCTGATTGACTAGCCTTGAGTCTCGTACTCATCAGAATATATCTCGTGCATCTTGAGCAATCTCATGCCCTCAGCATCTAAATTTCCTGCCTCTCCAATCTGACACACTACTTGACAAGCAATATAAATTATATGCAGGTCTGATTGTGTGTGCACTCCATTGCTTTATCTTGATGATGTAGTACCTCTGGTTAAGCTTCTTCTTATCTTTGAGATCCTTAATGAGTTCTTATGGGAGGTTCATTATTGCCATCCAAGGCATCTTCTTGCTAACTGGAACTGCATATATGCCACAGCTGCAAGCGTTCTTTTTCTTTGCGCAAATGTCTGCCAGTCTTTCAATCTCGGCATCATCTAAGTCTTTCTTCTCTGCTCTGATGAAAGTGACTAAGTGCTCCTTATCAAAGTTGTTGGATTGTTTAATGGCCTTTACTTCACCCATAGGTCTGAGTTCAAGAGCCAAATTGTTAATATCTTGAATAATTTGCTCTCTGGTCTTTCCTTAGAAGAAGCTGGGCAAATTATTTGGCTGCTACTTTGTGAACTTTGACTTCATTTTACTGACATCTTTACTTTTGATGTTTCTCTCCTTCTAAGCAGATCTAGTTGACTCTTCTCTAATCATTTCTAATGGCTGCTTAGGCTTGTTCTGAGAGTTGTTTGATGAGTGTGCCTCCTTCTCACTCTCTGAAGATGAGTCAACCTCTTCGTCATCAAGCATTCCTATAATATTATATACTTATATTAGACTTACCATATCCCACTTCATCATCTTCTGCGTTTTGAGAGGTCTTCTTTTCCTCTTCGAATTTCAGGTTCTTAGAAACCTTAGCTTTGGTTCTGCTTTGAGAGGAAGCTGCTCTTGAAGAATGAGAGGATTCCTTGCTTTCTTCATCAGCTGATTGACGAGGAGAGTCTACTGCTTTCTGTTGGATCTCCTTCTCAATTTCTTGCAACTCTTGAGCAATCAGCTCACTCTCATCTACTACCTGTTCCTCAGCAGCATCATCTATAATTCTTCTCTCAACTGCTGTCTCGTTTGTGTACCCGCTCGCCTTGTTACCAATGCTAACTTTTGTAGCTTATTTTTCTCCTTTGACAACTATGTTGTTTCCAGTAGTGTGTTTAGGCCATTAGCTAGGCTACAGAAGTTAAAGGATTACTACATCCCCATCCAAAGCTCTATTCTGCTGCACGAATCCATCTACCATGACATCCACTTTAAGCTCTCCCACAGTTACGAATGCTCGCTTCCTGTTGTTAGGATTCACTCTCAGGGTGCCTTCGAATAAGTATCCTGCTTTCAAGCCCTGTTCAACCTGTTCTTGCTTCAAATGGTCACTGAAGACTTCTCTCTTCTTTCCGTCCTTTCCATTTCTATGATTGAAGAACTCGTCTCTGGATAATAATTATTATATTTCATTGTGGAAGCTTCAGACTTGTTAGTCTTCTTGCCTGCAGCATGTGCTCCATTTCTGACTGGTTTCTTGGCAACTCTTCCATTTCTGTCTCTGCTGAGCTTCTTAGGATCCTTAATCTCCTTGAGAAGGCCAGATTTAGTCTTTGGCTTGTCTGAGTCATTCCAGAACCTATTCTCAGTCCTCTTCTCTCCCTTGAAATCGAAGTCTTAGCCATACACTTCGCTCTTGGGCTTCCTGTGCTCCTGGCCACTTTTTCCACTTGTCTTCCTTTGCTTTGGCTGAGTATCTGTTTGCTTGTGAATCATTCCTCCTCCTCTGATGCCGTGGCTACTGTCGCTGTCAGATCTGTCCCACGGATTCATGTGGGACCTCTGCTAGTCTCTCTCAAATTTCTCTTTGTTTTAAAACTGGATGTCTCCCATCTCACTACTCTGAATTCATTCCATAATTCACATATTAACAAGGAAAAAGCATTTAAAAGAAAACTATAATTAATTATGAGCAATTATATATACATTCTAAATAATTCTGTAATTAATCTAAAAGAGTTAATATTACATGCATTAAATTAACATTATTATTCCTATATTAAATAGTAGAATTCTCTGCTTTCTGTTTTGAGATGTGAGTTGTTTGTACATGACAAACTAGGGTCCTTGATAGAACTCAGGTCTGATGTATGATTCCTGAGTGTGGCTAATGCCTGCTTGCGATCTTCCATAGCTGGTTGATCTCAGAGTGTACTCGTTGATCAGCTGCATGCTGCGCTTATCAAGAATACACTTCTCCTCAAACAATTCCTCAACGTCCCTCTGGTCGTTCAGGAAATATTTTGGTTAAAAGATTTCATCCTCTGCGGCGCTCGCTTGAGGATAGTTTTCACCATCCTGCAAATCATAGCTGCCGCCCTGTCCACCTTCTCTTTGAGATTGGGTGGCCAGTACTTCCTCTTCATCGTCGTACTCCTCATCTTTCACCCACTGGTTAGAGTAATCTCTCTTAGAGGTCAATTGTCCTCTCCCTCTTCCTCGTCCTCTAGGCCTAGTTCTGGTCTCCTGAAAATCAACAGGCTGACCAAATCCACTGAAAAATATAGCTACAATGAAGTCTCGATCTTAGGGGAAATTTGAATCTCCACCTCTGCCTCGACCTCGGCCTCTGTAAGCTAGTCTCGCTCTTTAAACAGGTTGGTACTCTAGCTCTTAGTCGTATTGTTCTTCAGAGTGAAGATTTGCTGCTCTTCCTCTGCCCCTCGCTGGGAGGGTATGTACTTAGTATTAACTATGTCCTCCTCTGTTTGCCGCTCCTCTTTGGCGGTCAGAGGCCTCTCCTCTTGAGTCAGCGTACTACTGCTTCTAACCGTAGCCATGGTTGTGCTAGGTAGAAGATTTGTAAGAATTCTAGTTGTGGTTTCTAGGGTAGCCATCATCAGCCATGGTCTCTTCTTGATACCGGCCGAAGTTGGTTGCTCCATTTCCACCTCGATTGGCATGTCTGTTCTATTTCTGGTTGTAGTTGCCTCTAGAGTAAGATGACTGCTGGTAGGTTCTAGAGTCATCCTCTTCGTCGTAGTCGTAGTAATCGTGGTCTCTGTTGTTGTGTGAGTAGTTTTAGCTGTCTCTAAACTGGATTGGTCCTCCTTTGCCTCTTGAATGAGTAGGTTCTACGTTGTCTCCTGTGCTAGGTACGTATTTGAGAACATAGTTTTCTCCTCTGATCTAGTCAACTTTTTGAAAGTTTGACTTTGTACCACCTCTGAATCCTCCTCTGGAGTGAGAGGTGGTGTTAGGGTGTGGGTTTCTAGAGCCTTGGCTCTTGGATCCTGCGGTAATGGTCTTGGTTTGCTTTTGCATGGATTTGAAAGATGAAGATTGGGTTGTGTGTTGATAAAAAGGATTCCTTCTGTCAATAGATTCAAGGAATAGTGAACTAAAAAGCAATATATTAATTATTAACAAATCCCTCTTATAACTATACTAACTAATCGTATCCCACCACTCTTCTATTTTATATATACCCATTCAAATTCAAATACTATTCTCTCTATCCACACATGCTAGAAATCAAAAGTTCAAAGAATAACTTGGATTATAGTCATGTTAAGTTTGAAGAAGGTAGTCTTTTACCTTAACGTGCTGTTAATCATCACAAGTTGAGCAGTACCAAGCTTCGTCATCTTCAAGAGCCTCAACTTCCATAGGTGGCAAGTGACATTTCCCATGAAAGCCTTTGTTGCATATCTCACACATCACAATCGCAGCTTCCTCAGTTCGTTTGCTGCACACAGAGCATATGAATGAAAACTATCTATAATCTGAGTAAATTGAACAATTAAAATATACAAAATGTTAGTGGAGAGTGAGATAGAGGTCCACATCAACAATAAAGTCCGCAATTAGAAAACTCTTGTGGACTTGATCCATTCCTCAGACTTAGAGATGTTCAAGCAGCAGTTGCTCTCAGATGTAGGACTATCTGCCAAACAGCACACTAAACTAATTTTAGATTATTCTATTTCACCTTCTTTGTTGTTATAATTTAAATACCTGCTAAAGATCCACACTCACAGATCTATTCCATATTTTATATTGCCAAAGTGGTAGCAGATGAGAAAAGTAAAGAACAAAAACAAGAGTACTATGAAAACTATGAGCCAATCGTTGACAATCTAAATCTGATGCACATGATTTTGCAAGCAGTGCAGGACAACAGCAAGCTGAAATTCTAACTTAAGAAATTTACAAATGAGCTACTTAGAAATCGAGATGGAGATGATCAAGAAAGAAGACTTAGGAGGAGAAGGGTAGGACATGCAGACACAAAGGCCAGGCACTTAGTTGAGTACGACTGTGAAGGCCAAATTCTTAGAGACGAGATGAACTTTCTGTAAGATAGACCTAGCTACCCCATCTATTCTATTCAGGAGGAGAACTAAACAATAATACTAACTGTTGATTAATGAAATATTTTGTCGTTGTTTAGTATTTAATAATATTTTGTATTGCTGCTTTTGTCAAGGATCAACTAGGGATGAGGGTCTAAGAAGAGAATGTGGGCCAGTTTATGGACCCATAAAAGTAAAAGGTAAAGAGTTTGCGGGAGGAGGAGTCTACTTCATGCACGAGCTTTGTGTGATTTGGACTCCTGAGATTTGTTTAAGTGACAGTAATAAGTTTCTGAATCTTAGTAAGGCAATTTACAGATGTAAGAAGCAGTTATGCTCGCTCTGCAAAGAGAAAGGAGGAGGACTTGGCTGCAAAATCAATAACTGTGGCAAGAGCTACCACTATCTGTGTGCCAAGCTGTCCAAGTGTGTGTTCATCAACTCCAGGTACACAATATACTGCGATAAGCATCAGGACTAGGTCACCCAACAAGAAAAATAAGAGAATGGACTTGATGAAGTTTACCAAGATGACGAGTTCATATGCTCACTCTAAAAAAGATATTGAAATTTAAATTAAACTTATTTTTTTAAATAATCTCCAGTTAAATAAAGAGAAATATCATCCACCAAGGTGATTCCATTTTTATATTCCATTTGAAATAAAAGAGCCAAAATTTAAAAATGAATTATAGATAAAATATTTAAGATTGGATGGGGTTAATACTTAAATAATTTGGAATAATGATTTGTAATAAATATTAATTTCAAACTTTTCTATACACTTTTTCGAAGCTGCTGCCCTTATGTTGACCACCTCCACCATCTATAATGAGACTAGTACCACTACTAATAATTAATCTAAGTAAGACCTTTACCAAATACACCTACTGAAAGTAGATAATTTTTATCTTTTCTCAGTCTTTAGTGTTTGTGTTATCAGAATTGAATAATATGTTTTAGATGCCAATATGCGTTCATCGTTGGATAGACCAACGTTTGGTTCCAAGCGCAATAAGTGGTGCCTAGTCATAATCAAAAGAGTGGTGAAATCGTAAATAAGCGCTTTAGCAATGGCGCTTAACTCTAACTTCAGACCTCAATGACCTCTCCTCAAAATATCAACTTCACTGCCAATCAGGCTCTAGAAAGTTTCTCTTGCGAACACGCCTCCACAGACGAGGAGGCAGATTTCTCCATTTCTCAAGGCTGTAAGTTTATAATTCCACTTCTAAAAAATTTATTCATCGGTGTTGCGTTTGAACCTCCCCAAGATTGCGTTTGATATAATCCCTCAGTGCTTAATATGCTTATTTAGAATATGGATTAAACTTGGAGAAAATTGTGCAGGTAAAGGCTGGCATGCATAAACTCTTCGACATCGATTCTCGGGTGGGCCTTAACGGTTCTCGCAGTATGTGGACCTTCCCTTGCCTACTCGAGCAGGAAACCGGTAGATTCTTTGTCTGCATCGGGGACCTCCCCATTGACAAATTTACCAAGACCACCTTCCTCAATCTCACTCAGTTTGCAGAGAAAACTCAAGCAAAGCAAGTCATCTTCCTCATGAACAGAAATCATCATCAAAAGGGTAACTACATTTATTCTATCTTCAAACACTACGAAACGCTTATTTTTCTTTCCCTTCGTATTTTAATCGAATTGTATTTTAGACAAGTACCAGAAGTTGTTTACAATAATGGATGCTCCTCGAGTGAGCAAGAGAGGAATGTAGGAAATGCTTACACCTGAGAGAATCGACGAGTGGATCCAAACACTCGCCCTATTTAGAATCGATCTCCAATGAGTCACGAGGTATTCCAGCCCCTACTCATCTTTGAGCCTAACTTACTCACTAACTTGCAAGAGATTCGCTTCCAGAGTCTTCTAAAGCCAAGAACCTTATGAAGGAGTAGGAGTCTACTGGGGAAGAGGCTGAATTATGGATTCTTTATTACCACGCTATATAAGAACAAGGATGCAATATGCTTTGATGATTTTGCGGTTGATGGTCTGAAAGCAATCCTTAGAGAAACTTCTTAAAGATTCACTCACTGTTTTAAGTTTGAGAATCTAAAGAGGTTTCTAGGAGCTGACTTTAGCGTTTAGATGTGGAGATGAGAGAATTCTGAGGGGCTTGGTAGCAGCTCGATCTCTATTATGTAGTGGCTTCCCACTGCCTGACAGAGTCGAGTGAGTACTTCTTCTCTATTGAGGAGGCGGAGCTGCCTTCAGTCCCAAATATTCCATCTCTCATAACCCTCTAAAGGCGCCTCAACGATATTCTTCATCAAGCAAGGTTTTACTTTGTTCAGATTTATTAATCTTTCAACTCATTCTTTCTTTCTATTTTTAATTCTTAATTATTTTTCAAGAATAATTCAAACAGAGATTTAAGAAAAGTTGGGCCCGGTGCATATGACGTTAATATGAGATTTAATTAAAGAGCTAGATTTATATCCACTTTATATTAAGATAAAAATCATAGAAAAAAGTAAAGAATTAATTTTCTCTTCCTTAATAAATCAGAAGTAAGAGTCAGAATGTGATGATTAATTTCAAATTATTTTACATGATTCTCATTTTATGATAAACTTAATTAGTAATCAAGGTCAGAGTTTAATTAAAAATACTGAGGGAGGGATTCAGAGTTTTAACATAAGAACAAGTGAAGCCTTTCAAATGCTTTTCAGCAAGGCCAAGCAAAACTAAGTAGGCTCTGTTATGAGCGCTTAATTAGAAAGAGAAAGGAGTTTATCGTAAAAAGATTAATCAAGAAGTTCATTTTGTATATTTAATAGTCTTGAAGGAGAGGAACTAAGTTATTAAAAGACCAGGTAAAAGATCTAGATGATGTCCTAGAAAGCACTCGAAGTGCAGTCAAATGTCAAACTCAAGCAACCAAACAATTTTTACACATCCAAAAATAAAGTTATCTCAAGCGTTAATAATCACTCACCCTAATAGTTTGAACATAGAAGCTTAAATAATGATAGTTCATAAATCTTGTTTAAACCATCTACTCATAACTCAAGCTCACAAACTACGAAACTCACCAACAATATGCACTCCAGAAATCTACTTTAAAATCACAGATACCACTATCAAACTCATCTTTTTTTACATTATCCAAATAAATAAGCTAAGATTTTACTATTAAAATATGAAAATGCAGCTATATTAGATAATAAAACATTCATATTTTAAATAAATTAAAATCAAAAATTGATTCTTAAATAACTAAAGATAAAGAGGTCTTTTAGTTGCAATCAATTAACATTCGAACTAATTTGAATTAATTTTAATATATAGATAACATATTTTACAGTATGAAAACAAAATATGAATATCTATTTAACATTTCGCATTAAAAAATTAATTAAAGAAATATGACACATATATTAGATAAAATAATAACTCTAAAATTTTGTTAAAATTGAAGTATATTTAAAGACAACAGTAGAAAAATATTAAAAACTTTGGACAATAGTTTATCATTTTTATATTTTTATTTACTATGATCTTAATGACTTTGAATAGTTTCCATTGAAAATGGAGAAAAGTAATTCACCTTTGTAATTCCAAATGTTTCAGACTCCCTAAAACACTCGGAATAGATTCTTACCCCACTCTAATTTCTCAATCAATTCAGACACCACAAACATAAGAAGGTTTATTCATGCCACTCAAATTTAAATACTCTTAATTCAAAATAGTTATATTAATTTTATCAAATCCAAGCACTCATATTAATATAACCTAAGCTAACACTAGTCCTGCTAAACATTCCTTTGAAAAAGTCCTAGGACCACAATTTATTTATATACAGTTAGCGAACTACTTCCACTAAAAACCCTTCTTCTTTCCTGCTTACAGGCAAATAATTTCAAGATATTACTCAATAAACACAAACTACTCCAAATAAGTTAAAACATAACAAAACTAAATAAGACTCTCGCCAAAGAGGCATACAATATTCTAAACTAATTTAAGTCTTCTTAAAGTAAGAAGCAATAATCGTCTAAACAACTAAGGAATTCAAATAGTCCCTTTAGATCATTTATAAATTCAGATTCACCACAAGTCCATAATCACAATCTTCATATTATTTTACACACTCTCACTTACAATCCATTCGTCGAGCTGACATACTCTTAACTCTAATCTAGTCCAGATATTGTCACCAATTTTATTTTATCCCTTTGGCTAAGAAGCAGTTACTTTTGCTAATATTGCTTATTCAATTATATTTCATTCAACATTTCGTTATTCTTTTTAACTTTCAATAACACAAATTAGTCTTCTCCTTCAGTAGCCACAATCCAAAATTCTCAAACTCTTCCCATAAACTTCCACTACTATCAAGGCCCCCAAAATAAAGCCAGATTATCAAAGCCATAATGGCGCAACCAAAGCTTAAATAAAAGTCATTAAGATTCTTCGTTTGAGGACAGCTCTGAGCCTATAAACCCTTATGAGGAGTTTCAAGCTTCTTAAATAACAAGATAAAACTCCACTCAGATCAAAATCAACTCATAAACTTAATTTTAGTATCTCTTAAAAAATAAGAGTGCTTAATTTGTTGGCTGGGAAATAATTTCCTATAAAATTTTGATTAAGGTATAGTTGCAAGATAAATATGATAGAGATCATAGCCATGATGAATTAATATTTTAATTAGACCCAGATGAAGAGTATCTTTGCGAGGAAGTACATAATTATTAAAGTTTTTAAGTTAACTAGTCAGGAGAGGAGAATGGTCAAAGTTGCGATGGAGAGTCAGTGGAAGACTAAGAGCATGCTTTATATTCTGCTCATGATACTCATGAATTGAATACTAACGTTTATTAAAGACAGTGCTTCAATTAGAGTCAAGGATAAGGATATCAAGTATATCGCAATTCTCAAACAGATAGTATTTAAAACTCTAAATCTATTCTCAGTATCAACAGCCATCGAACTATTTATAATCCTCAATTACAAAACTAAAAAGGATAGTCCTACTATTTAAAATAAATATTTTATTGCGAAGGCTCCTGCTTTTGATTTCAATTTAAACTATTATTTCTTCATTTGAATTATTCTTGAGGAGTATCTCTCCATTTAGCTAGTCTAAAGAGCATGCTTAATAGAAGATTATGATTACAGTGATGTGTAGCTATTTCCCTTGAGGTCTGGTGACTATTGCAAAGTCCGCCTTCACTGAGTCCTAGTTCCAAGCATTTTTAGCGATCTGTAATGATTAACTTTATGAAATTACTTACCTAGTTTAGGAGAACCCTCTGCTTGGCTAAAGAGTATACCAGTATTTGATTTAAGGCAGAGAGGAGACTTGCATTTATTTTATCTTCCGATAAGGGCACCAGGCTACATAGAAGGCCTGGTCTGAAACATAGTTTTGATTCCTTCTCCCAACTTATTATTGTTCATGTAAGTGAATGCGTGCACAAAGCTTGAGCTGTTCCTTCCTTTGCTCTACTCGTTAAATTGGAGTTATGCTCTTCTCTCAGCTGAAGTGTTCCTGAATGTTGCAGTGGTGGTCTCAAAATACTATCCTGGCCCACAAACACTATATAAAATATTACTCCCTCTATTTGGAGGAGACTGAAATCTGTCAGCAGTCCACAGACCAAATTAAGCCATCAAATAAATTAAATCCCCTAAATATTATATCCCAACCCATCATCAATTTTATGAATAGGAACAAACTTTAAATAAATACTGCATCAAGCTGATACTAATAAACCATTATATTTTAAACAATTTCAAAATTTATAAATTAGTCAAATTAAATTATTGCTGAGACACCCATTCTAATCGATAATTAATAAAATTACATTTAGAGTTCTTATCTATTTGTCAGTTCAAATATAAGAATGACCCTCCGCTTGTAGCTTTGTTAAATCTATTTTAAAATATTATGGCTTTATTTTCTAATAATCACAATTGCTTATGTAACAAAAAATATTCTCTCAAGCTTATTAAATATGCACATTCTTTAAAAACCTTAACTGGAAATTTTATTTTATAAGGTGTGCTTGCTGCCAAAATTATGAAGAATTCAAAGGTTTTAAAACTTAATTGTCTATTGATTAAGAATCATTTAAGTTTGGTATCTTAAACTACCAGCCTATTTAATAACTTTACTTTATTATAAAAAGTAATTTTGGTTTCCAATTAATATTTTACAGTAATCTGTAAATTTTAAGGTTTATTTGGTTAGCTGTATCTCACTTGAGGAGGTGTTCAACTGCCTGTCTCTCTCCAAGGAGCTCGTCAACGGTCTTCTTGATCTTGGCAACGCTGTCCTCGTCATCAAGGTTCAGTCCCTTCACAAGAGTGTACTTGCCATCCTTGGTGGTCACTGGGAATGAGAAGATCAGGCCCTCAGGGATACCGTAGGTCTTGCCGTCGGACAAGTAAGAGATAGATTGCCACTCGTTGCTTCCGAGAACCCAATCTCTCATGTGGTCGATGGCAGCTGAACCAGCTGAGGCAGCAGATGAGAGCTTTCTGAGCTTGATGATCTCAGCTCCTCTCTGCTGAACTCTGGGAGTGAACTCCTTGTTGATCCAGTCTCTGTCGACGAGGTCGGTGGCCTTCTTTCCCTTAACGGTGGCGTTTCTGATATCGGGATACATGGTGGGAGAGTGGTTACCCCAAACAGTGAGGTTCTTGATGTCAGTGACGGAGCTGCCAGTCTTGAGAGCGAGCTGGGTGAGGGCTCTGTTGTGGTCGAGTCTGGTCATGGCAGTGAAGTTCTCCTTGGGGATGTCCTTAGCGTAGTGCTGGGCGATCAAGCAGTTGGTGTTGGCAGGGTTTAAAAAATAAAGAATATTTTTCCAACGACGATGGTCTTAACGGTTCTCTTGGCGTGGTCATTGATGGCCTTGCCAGTATCGACGAAGATCTTTCCGTTGTCCTTAAGGAGGTCAGATCTCTCCATGCCTGGGCCTCTGGGCTTGGCTCCAATGAGGAAGCAGTAGTCGACATCCTTGAAAGCGACAGCCTGGCTGCTGGTAATGACAACCTCGTCCAAGAGAGGGAAGGCGCAATCGTGAAGCTCAGCCTGAACTCCCTTGAGGTTCTCCTCCATGTTGGGGAGATCCAAGAGGTGGAGAATAACTCTCTGGTTGGGACCCAAGAAAGCACCACTAAAAATAATTGGTTAGCATGCAATCGAAAAGAGAATAAAATAGAAGAAAGGATGTGCGAGAATAAGGATTCTCTCTCGTGAGAAAGAAAGATCTCAAAGATATGAAATCCTGCATCCTTTCACACTCATTATCTTCTACTATTTAGGCTGCATTTATCTAATTCATACCTGGCAAATAAATTATATATAATTCAGCAAGTCTGAAAAGAGTACCGTAGGCAATTTGACCAGCTGAGCCAGTTACAACGATTCTCTTGGCGTCTCTGCTGGCAGTGGAGAAAGCTCTGGCAGCCTGTTGGGTTCTCTGGAGATTCTTGAAAGCCTTTGACAGCATTGTGTTTACTTATATCTTTTAATTCAATAATTATAGCCTTAATCACAAATAAAGATTAAACGTCACCGGTAAAGCTTGTTTCGCACTGATTCATTACAAATCTTATTTCTTTCTTAATTTTGCATCATTAGAGATAATTAAAAGTTTTCAAAAGTTATATTTGTTAGGGTTGCTTTTAACTTGCTTCGTAGGATATATAATTGTGCTCTGTCTTGGAGAATAGCCTGACCCATGGCTTGAAATTATTTGATTATGAAACTCCTTTCTTTATTGTAGAGGGAGGTTCTGTTATTTTGGTAATTTGATTGATGATCTTTCCGTCTTTGGCGGATTATAAGTGAATCCAAATAGCATATTTTCACTTTCATCCCCAATCATCTAACTCATCGTATTATCTCCCTCCCTTAGTTAAGGCACTTGCTTATAATGGTCTTGTCTTTCAGTGTATATTTGGCTGTTATGATTCTAGGACAAAATAAGAGTTGAATCATTAGCAGGCTCTGGATTACTTTCTTCCTCAACAATATTGCTTATTTACTTCTGATTGTAACCAAAATGAGGCTAGCTCTAATTCTCATTTTGATGATTTCCATTCTCTTGTCTCATTCTGCTGATTTCATTTTGTATGCTACTATGGCCAGATGTAGTTTGTGTCTTAGAGTTTTCCTTATTTTACAGATTTTAAGATTTATTGTGGATTTTGATAAGAACGGAGCCGTTTGAGATCTTTTTATCCCTAGAGAGCTTGCCCTCTTTTTGCATAAGCTCAGTCACTAGTTTCTAAATTTCCTTTTTGAGAGACTTAACTTCGTTAACGTAGAAACCATTTTAAAATAAGCAATCTTAGGTAGAATTTCTTTAAGTCAAAGGAGGGTTCAAATATTGTGCCTGGTCACTAGTAAATTACTTATCTGCTTGCTTTGTAGGGGAAATGCTTTTAAAACTATGATTAGCAGGAAATGCTACACTATCTTTGATGTTTAAGAAACTGTTATTATCCCTAAATTGTTGCATATTTTCATATCTATTTTTCTTCTTGACGAGGTTTACTTAGCTTATAATTATTACAACGTAATAAATATAATAACATATTCTAATTTTTTAAAAAAAAATATAATAATAATAATAATAATTAAAGGGAATTAAAGGGCCCCCGGCATAAATAAGATAGGCCGTACGTCAATGTTTATTGCTGTGACGCACTTATCTGACGCACACAAAACTACCCCGCCGAATAGGATATTAAACACGTGGCACCCCCGACCACCTCACACTCTGAGCAGAACCCCCGGCTTCTGCAGACCACCAAAAAAACCTAAAAGGAGAAAAAAAATCCGGTAGCTTCGGACCGAGAGCAAGTCCGCTGCTCCCCTAGCGTCTGGCTTCGCTGTCCAACTGCATGACTGGGGTGTTTGCCCATAGATCTCGTCCCTCCCCGCCTACAAGGATTAGGAGGGTGAGTGGGAACCACTCACCTTTTGATTATCTCTCCATGAGCAGCTCAACCCCCTTCCCCAGGGCTTCGCTGCCATTATCCCTTTCCTCTTTTAAAGCCTCACCCACCAGCCAATGGATTACCAAACCAGAAAGCCTTCAGGGAAAGGGCGACCGGTGCCTAGTGCCGTCGGGTGCGTCCTGAATTTTAACTTTCTAATTTAATTATAAAAAAAAAATAAAAAAAAATAAAAAAATATAATTTTTAAATTCCTTTTAAATTTAATAACTAAAAATTTTAAAGAAGAGTTCAGTTATTATTCTAATAAATTTAGGCTATATGATAACTTACATCCTCGATAGTTAATTACTTATTGTTATTAATATATTTTAGTTTAGTCAATAAATCTATATTACAAATTCAATAGTTAAAAAACATTTTTTGAAAATTGAAAGAGGCTTTACAAATCTTTAATAACGACAACATTATAAAATTTATTTAAATTTATTAATTCAAATAAATGCTCCCATTTTTTATTATAAATTTGTTTTAAACTAGTAAAAGTCATACAAAAAGTGCTACTAAGATTATAGCTTACTTATTTAAGAATATTCATAGAACTTTATATCATTAAGAATGGTCTGCTAATTAGCTTAATTAAAATTATTGGTATTCATCTGGAGCAAATTAACTCAATTTTTACTCTTCCCTATAATTAAATATCATAATTAAATAAATATTAATCTTTAATTGATTTTATATCGATAATGTTTTATATTATAGTGATTTCTGCAAATTTCTTTAATCATAAATATTGGACTAGTTATCAGATCCTATCATGCTCTAGAGTTAAGCATTTATTCTGTTTTTATTATACTCAAAATACAATTTAATTTCAGAGTTTCATTTCATTACGAATATAAGAAAATTTATTTTGTATTTATCAAATTAATATATTTATCATATTATTCATCTTTCTTCAAAATTAGGGAAAACTTATTTTAAATATGTAATCTTTAATTATGAATTGATTCTAAAAAGAATAATTCATTATTTTTTAATTAAATAATTAATTGATAAAAGATTGAAGGATATTTGATTTTTCAAGATCAGTTTGCGCATATAAATTAAGGTTACTTGAAAATGAAGACAAAGATGTTCTTGTTCTAGATGATTATTGAGGCTGCTAATTCTAGCTAATATTTGAGGCTGGTATCATACTTTACCTAATAGAAGAGTATAGGGTGTGAGTATTTTTGAAACTGCTTCCAATTTCCAAAACTGAATTGCTATGCTGAAATTATTTGAATGGGTAAATTATTTTATATTTTTTAAATTGCAATCAATTTTTTATATTTTATTTAAATTTTAATTTTATTTTTCCAAATTATTTTTCAGTGCTTAAATTAACAATCTTCTCGTAAATAATATCGTCTTAAAATTTTGTTATACTTATTTTCACGAAAAAGAAAATATTTTATTTATTAATTTTCAAATTAAATTTCTTATTTTACAATTACTAATATTTATGGCCTCTAAATTATTTTTATTTCAATGTTGGATTTCTAAAGCATGTTTGTTTACTATTTTCATACTCCTCATTTTATTTTAAAATAGTGTCAAGATATTTACTAATTTTATCTAAAAGCAGGGCAGAGAATATATGAATTCTAATTATTCTCTGATAAATCATTTTCAGCCAACTCCCTTGCGCTAGGTATATAAATTAGCAAAATTAATTATTATAATAAACAAAATTCCATTAATTTATTATGTATAAATAGCAGAAAAATTAGCTAGGATTGCTTTATTTTTTTAGCATATTTTTAATGCTTCAGATTAAAGAAGATTTTTATCTACACTTATAGAGTGTATACTACTATGTGTATCTTAAACTTTATATATAGAATAAACTACTAATTATCTAACAATTCATCACATTTTAAGTTTAAGAAAATAATTATACAAGCTTTTATAAACCTATTATATCTATATAAAATTATATTATTAATTATTAATGGAATGAAATAATTCCTCTTTACATCTCTATAGCAAAAAAATTAGTCAAAAATTTTAGCTTCCAATTTCTCTATCGCAAACAAATATTTATTTTAAGATTTCGTTATTTATAAATGCTTTAATGATGCTTATTTGAGACATGAAAGTAATATCTCTTTAAAAAAGAAGAAGAATTTTTCTAAAGACTTAGTTCTCTTTATAATAATTTTCTATAAATTTTGCTAAGATTTGTGAGAATATATTTAATTAACAATTCTATAAATATAACAGAATTTTATGCTTTAGAATTTAAATTAAACATTTTATTTTCAATTTAAATTTATGTTAATATATAAAAATTTACTAAGATTGAACAAGTTCAATACCAATTAGATTTTAATCGCCACAATAAATATATGCTTTTTATTTTAGTTCTCCTATTTAAATTAAAGCCAAAAATTATAATTATTTACTTGATAAAATAATTAAATTCACTTATTGGCGTTATTTTAGTCGGAAATAAAATTAAAATCGGTAATTGGTTAAAATAATAAATGAAGCTTTGCAACTTCGTGGCAATCGAAATCGATCAAACACCCCTCGCTCTGTAGCTTGCTTGATAGTTCATGCCCCTCTCAGCGGCGAGATATGAAGCTAACATAAATTTTAATTTCCAACATCATCTTCTTCTGAACTCGTGTCTCTTATAACTCTTGAATGAGCGATCCCACACAAAAGTCGCAAGGATGAAAAGAATTTGATGCTGAATCTTATGGTCTAATAATTATTTAAAGAGGTCACACTTCAACTTTCACTGATTTGTTCCATTTTAATTTTTTTTTATTAAATTCTCAAATATAATTCTATTTAGAATCATTTCAGCTATATAATTTATAATGAATATATTTTCTTTGAATACTCTTATAATAAAATATTTATAAATTTAATTGATTAAATTGAATATCAATCTTCTTAATTTTCTTAGAGTATTGAGACTCTTGATTGATTAAAGCAAAAGATTTTGCGTTTGGATATTTTGTATTTAGTTCATTACAAAATCTAGTTTGCTATTATTCATTAGTATTTTTTTATTTGGTGTTTGAAATAGAATTGCGATGAGACTGTGAGCCATTCCTTTTGATGCTACTAGAACTTTTATTTCTTTTCTTCTGTTTTAAGTTATATAAATCTTATACCAACTGTTTGATCTCTATGTCTTTATCAGTTTGCTTCTAATCTAAGTCCTCTTTTAATTTTAGATTTATTGCCTTTAGTTATTCTATTTCAACTTTAAGCTTTTTTATTTAGGCTTTGAGACTATCTGCCTCTTTTTTAAGCTCCTAATGCTTTTCGTTTTAGGACTTCAAACTATCTATTAAAATAAATAATAGTCTTTGGTCTTTGCTTAAGATTTGGATTCTCTGTCTTTTAGGAGAGTATATAACTTCTTAAACTTTTTTGCTTCTTCTTTGGAGTGCTCAAGCTATTCAACTATGGACTAATGAGACTGCAGTTTAGAGTTCAATTGCTTGATAGTAATTTCCAGTTACAATATCTGATTCTTTGTCTCCAATTTATTTTTAGATAATAATTTTTCTAATTTATCGCACTTCTCTCTCAGCTCTTCCTTCTCATACTGTATCCTACCCTGTTCACCATTATCAATCAGATTTCATATAATATTTTATATTCTATATTTCCATAGTAACATTCAGAACTTTCTCAATTTCATTATTTTAAATTAGTTATGCATAATACATCCAGAATTAATTATGTGTAATTTTTTACTCATTTTTTTTAAAAGTAAGGACTCCAATTTCATTTCTAATGCACTATCTAAAATGAGTTGATTAAATGCTAAGTCATAATTCATACCAAAAGCATTCCTCAGTTTCCGAATTAAAATGAATTTAATTTTAAATTAATAAATCAATCTATAGATTATATCAAGATTCCTTCACTATGGATATCAACTAATAATTAATCACCTTTTACTAATTCCGATTTTTTATAATTGCCATCTATATTCAGTAAAAATAAATAAAAAGGTAACTTGAACTAATTGAATTATTACTGCAACTCTATTATTTGTATTTTACTGTGATGCTCGTTTACAACTCTTTCATATTATATTTCTGCATCTTTAACCTTATTTTCATACATTTTTATTACATTTTATAGTCTGTCTATTTCACTTATTAAATATTCCTTGTCTTCCTCCACAGCCTCTAATTGCTCTTTAGCTCTCTAATCCATTTATTTCTTCAGGTGTTCTATTTCATGTTATTTCATTGACTGAAGTTGTTCTATTTTTTATCTTGTCTCTTCAAATAGCTTTTAAAGCTTCTGCTTATGATCCTACTCCTTTAAATCTATTTGTAACTTTCTTAGTTCATCCTTGCTCTGAAGTTGATCTTCTAAACTCTTATTCTAAATTACTAATATACTACAAATTATAGTATAGGATGAATTTGATTAGTAGAACGAAAATAGTTTTCTCTAAAATATCAGTAGATATATTTGCACTTAATTTATTTGCGGCTTTATATTGCTAGCTAATTATAAAAATGCAGCCTTGAAAGGTTTAAAATAACATATTTTAATTTTATCCACATTATCTACTAAAGCTCACGGCAAGCTCGTTGTCATTGAGAGTCATGGTGATTGAGCTAAGTAAAAATCGGCACCACAAAAGGCAGAGAGTACTCCAGAGTTGTTCCTTGCAGCTGGTCGCTCCTCAGCACTCAAAGCGAGAGCAAGTGAAGCTAGACCATTTTTTCGGGAAAGGAAGGTTCGAGCAATGGTGGATGCCTCCTCCCCGCTTCAGAGCGAGTGGCAGCACCCTAACCCAGCCGAGTCAAGGACACTTGGCTTGAACCTGACGCAGAGCAAGTGACTTTAGTGTAGCTGCAGTAAAGGTTAATCTGCAGGTAGTATCCAAATTTTGATTCCAGTAGATCTTAAGTTTTCAATAGTAAGAGCCTCCCTTATTAGGTAATAATTATAATTTGTCATTTTATTATCATGATCTACTCTACTCTAATTTAAGCCACAATTTTAAAAATGCACTTTTTATTTTCCAAGCTACTTTCTGCTCTAACCCTTCCTAAATTATCATCAAGATACCCTCCAACAACTGTGACCAAGTTCATTTACTATCTCTTAAAGCTTAATGAACCACTTTACTTTATAATTTCGAAGTGATCCTAATTTCATTATCATATCTAAGGTTTTGACTGAGATAATCGCCCAATAACTAATGCAGCTCTGTGATGATGTTTATTTTCCTTCATTTTTCATCTTAATTAATAAATCCAGCATATTAATTATAGCTTTATTATTTAATCTACTACTGTTATTTTAGATAAAAACTAATTCTTATCAACTAATCATATTCATAAAATATTATAAAACTTAAAGCAATAATCTTTTGATTCTTATCAGAGATGGCGGCCTCGAGTTCAGTCTGTAGACTATGACACTTAATTGCAAGTTGCTGGTTTTCTGTTCTGAATTGACTGTTTATTTTTCTCTCAGTATTGAAGTCATCCCTCGCATTATTAAGTTGAACGTTAAAGTTGTTGCTTAATTTATTAAGTTGAATTTGAAGGTCACTTATTTTCTTTTCATACTCCATAATTTGCTCCTATACTCCGTTTTAAGCTTAGTTGCTGCTGCTCTGAAGCAAATAACTAGGAATTTAAATATAATTTTAGTTGTAGTTTCTTAATCTTCCTTGGTTATCTGCAAAGTTAATTATAATTTAAAAAATAAGTTTATTTAAGTTTGCAACATTTTATCATACAATCTTTTCTGCTAACTCTCTCTTTCAATCAAATCTTATAAACTAAAATCAATTCATAAAGTCTGTTATTTATTATGGGATTAATACAATAGATTATCACAAAATACACATATATTAATTCTTGAAAACTTATAGAGAGATAAGCAACTCTCAAGGTTATAAACAAAATTTGTATTATCCTTGTTGAAGTTATACCCCTATTATTTGTGCAGTTTATTTATCTTCTCCTACTTCTCTTTATTCTTTTTTCGCTAAATAAATCTTTTAAATATATATAGCTTGCAATACTTACTATTTAGTAGAACCAAGGGCACACTTACTCATTCATTCAGCACCAGCTTTTTTTAAATCAACCTGGATCAATCATTCTATTTAGAATTGCTTTCTCCTCTTTAATAATCTGAAAGAGTTCGCTAATACCTGAAAAAAATGGATCTAAACATAATAGCAATGCTCACAATTATTATCTAATTAAAATAATTTAAGCTCATTTTATTCCAATAAGTATTTAGAAGGATTTTAGAATGCTATCAATATTTTCTCTTTTCATTTTCGTTCACTCCTTCATTTGCAGTTAATTAGATATATGTATTGATGTTTTAATGTATCTAATAACTTGCACACTATTTCAATTTAGGTTCAGTTTTGAGAATTAAATCATAGTTTATCTATTCATATCATTCCTATTTTATCATTATAAACAATATTTTTCCATAAAATTCGCAAAACTATTTTTAGGCACGATTCTCAATAATTTGATAAACAAAAATAGCAATAATAATTAAACAAATTAAATGTTTCACTATACTAGAGTATTTAAAAATAAAACGTTTGCCAAATGCATCCTCCTTCTTGTTAGAATAGTTTGAATACAAGTTTAAATTAATAACTTTTGATAGTAATAAATTTAAATTTCTCCTGCTGATGCAAGCCTCCTCGACGATCAATAAAATAGCGCGAATTTACAGAGTTGGCACGGGAGGTCGGCCAAGCAGATTTGGCAACGTTGGCTCCAGCCTCAAAAGCGGCTCTCAGCTACACCTCTCCTCAGCCTTCAGCTTGCCGATGAGAGGGCAGCAGCTCTATTATCTTTAGCTCTCGCCTATGGAAGTTCTAGAGACCTCATCCCAGGTCAGTGAGAGGGCTATGTCATCGGCAAGCTGAAGGCTGAGGAGAGGTGTAGCTGAGAGCCGCTTTTGAGGCTGGAGCCAACGTTGCCAAATCTGCTTGGCCGACCTCCCGTGCCAACTCTGTAAATTCGCGCTATTTTATTGATCGTCGAGGAGGCTTGCATCAGCAGGAGAAATTTAAATTTATTACTATCAAAAGTTATTAATTTAAACTTGTATTCAAACTATTCTAACAAGAAGGAGGATGCATTTGGCAAACGTTTTCTTTTAAATACTCTAGTATAGTGAAACATTTAATTTGTTTTATTGAGTTTATTTGAGCTTCATATTGATCGCACTTCTAAAATATTGAAGTAAGATTATAGAAATAACTTTAATGAAAATTAAAATATAAATAAAATAATAAAGAGTTGTAAAATGCAATCAAAATGTTGAGTAGATTTCTTAATTATGATCTAACTCAACAGCTTCAAATTCATAAAAGACAAAAAATGCTTTCCTCCCTTAAGATATAAGTTATCTTCGAAAAGGTGCTAATGTTACAAATGTTAACCAGTAAATTAGATAATCTCACAAATTTTGGTAAAGAAAACTTGTTCTACTCATCTTTTAGAGAGTAGATAAAGTAATAAAATTTCGAAAAAATAAAATGCTTAGTCAAATGGTAATAACATTAATTAATAAGCCATTTTCAGTTGCGACAAGTTTTAAAGTTATAACATTAATTTATTAATTTATTTATACTTTTTAATTAATTAATGAGCAATGATATATAATGATATTAATTATTGGTTTACTGAAATATAGCTTTATGTTTAATGATTTCCTGGTCCTTGAGTCTTATCTCTTTTTTAAGGTTTTCAATAATAGTGTTGTTCTCACTATTTTGCAAATCAGTATGAGTATGTGCAGAAGAGTTGAAAGCCTACGATAATCAAGGGGACAGAAAATTAGAGTTGGAGTTGTTGATATTTTAACTACTGTTGTTAAACCCACTAAACATTTTGCAATTATTTAATTTATTCTCTCTATTTATTTTTGCTTTTATTTTAAGCTCACGAATTTATTATACTATATAGTCAAAACTCAAACAAAGAAAGAAAAGAGCTGAAGAATGTGAATTATAATATAGAAGTCACAGAATTGCAAAAGAAAACTGTCACTATTTTTACCAGTGAAGACTTTGCAGTTTAAGTGAGTAAATTTCAAAGTTTATGATATTAAGCTAGGAGCATTAAAGATTGATGAGACCGTTATATTTATTTAATAGAAAAGGCATTTCTAATATGAATAAATTAAAAGACGTTTAATATTGCAATTCTATATTGACGGTATAAGATACCTATAATATATTAAACATTAATTTTTAATGGGGAAAGGAGACAGCAATAGATTTTGGTGAAGGCCCTCACTTGAATTAGTTATTTTTTATAATTTTAATTCCATTTTAAATTTGAAATCTGTTTTATATATAGTTTTGGCTTTGGTTATTGATGATGTTGAGGTTGAAGTTTTGCATGTTTTTCTTATATTGAATTATGAAGTGCCAAATGTTCAAAATTTTCTCACTACAGATCTCTTCTTTTTGCATTCAGGTGAAAATAAGTATCTGTATGTAAAAAAGCTAGCATTTTATGTTTAATGAGAATGATAATTTTAGAGTATAAATTAAATAATCAGCTCCGTGACATCTGTGATTTATAAGTGCTGATATTATTATACCCATTATAATATGGGTTGAATATGAAAGCGCTATAGAAGGATTAAAAATGTAAATCAAAATGTCTACATTCTACAGGTTTCTCAATTAAGGTAGAATTTTTTTATTTAAAAATGAATTATAAAAATAATCAGCGCTCATCGCTATATTGGTCACAAGTCTTCTGGATATTCATCTTCCTCCTTATAGACTAAATTGAGAGGAGGGATCTTGTGAAGCCATGGCATGTAAAAATCAGGAGGTCCAACTATTGGCACTGTCAGAGTCATGTCGATGGATTAGACTCCCACTCCGTACCACTTGTCTCTGATATTGCATTATCGTGCGCAGATGTCCAGATACTTGTAGAAGGGAATGAACTCCTCTACGAATTCGTAGAATTTTTGTGGTTTCTAGCACACGTCCCCCACTTCCTCGATTATCACATTGGTGCAGTAGTGTAGCACCGTCATGTCCTTGAGTCCCTTGAATTTCTTGGTCTTTCGAGCTATGATGCAGAACTCTGCCACGTGGCGCAAGTAATAACCTATGTTGTTATTGAGGGTCTTGTCTCTATTTAGTTTGACCCATACCAAAATGTCGCAACGAACATAGCCCAATTCTGCTAGACACTCTAGAGCGACCTCGAGCTGGGAGTTCACCACCCAGAGGAAGATATAACCGTTGTCCTGAAGCAAGTGGAAGGGAATCTCTGCAAAGAATTATTTGGTGGCCATCGTTTGAAAGGTGAGATCGAGCCCTGTGCCGTCGTAAGGAGGATCTGCATTCATGGCAGGAAACTTTATTCCCTCGTCTTGCTCAATTAAATCATGAATCAGCTGCTTCCACATGGCTTCAGATTCAAAGAAGCCTTCATACTGAGCGCACTTGTTGTTGCGCTATCTCCGACCCCACGGGAAAATCTCTGCCTTCGGCTGAGTGGCTGCCGTTCTGTCGTTGTACTTCGTCGGGTTAATCCTGTCTCTGATGGATGAATGGCGAAACTTTGTAGTGTCTTCCAGGATGAGAAGGTTGTATCTCTCTCTTTCGCGAAAATCATCTTTGAAGGCTTCGAACTGCTCATTTAAGCTTGCTAGATGCTGGCCTTTTGAGATTGCATCCTCCATGTACTTTTGAAGCTGCTCCTCCAATCTGGCATTTTTGTCAAGCTCTATTTTTAGTTTATTGTTAAGCTTCTTGCAATGCACTCGCGACTTGATGAATGTCCTCAGAGTGAGTTTTTTGAACTACTGAAAGTTCTGCTTATAGAATTGGTCCTTGGGGTCGTCCTCTGGCTGAGGAAGGAAGGCTTGCTCAATTTGCTTTATAGTTCTAGGAGGCTGGATGAAAGAGGGCAATTTATTGGATTTAGAAAATCTTTTTTCCTCCCTTTTCTTTAGCATCTGTGGAAGGTCATCATTCTTGGACTTGCAAGCGGGATTCTTTGGTAGATCTGGCAGAGGGGCCTCATTGTCAGCCCTGTATTGTTTGAACCATTTGTTGTATTCGGAGAAGCCGGTCATAAGCTGAGAGAGGAAGTCGACTTGACTTCTTGTCCATGAAAATCTTTTTTTAAGGATCTTCATTTTATCCTTGAGGTAGTAAACTGGGCCGAGTTGAGTCCTTTTCAGATCCAGGACCGATTAGATGTTGCCGACGCCGCTGAGGACTGTTCTGATCTGTATTTGAATTTTATTAGCCTCAGGGCTTTAGTTTGGTTGATTGAGTGCGAGGCTTGTGTTTATTCGTTCTTCATAGTCTGATTGATTTAAGAGGCTTGGTTGTTGTTTAATCTGATACTCTTCTGGCTTCAATGGTGGATAAAGCTGCTATGCTCTCTTATTTAAGCCTTCATTATGCTTGTGTTGAGGTATCACAGTCTTCTTCTTCATTTTCATTTAGAGTGAGATCCTGCCTAGGTCATTTTCTGGCTCTAAGTTGTCCTGCTCCTGTATTCTATGCAAAGAAAAATCCCTCGCTATGATCTCATCTGCCTCCACTTTGTCTTCCCTTTACTTCTGCATCTCTTGCATTCGTGAAATATTTAAATTTATAAAAGTTAATTAATTAATTATTTATTTCACCCCTCATTTAAATCTTTTAAAAAACTTGGTTCAAATATTTAATATTAACTTACTTTAAGTGAAAATTTTATATAGTTTATAATATTATTTATTTTATAACCGCAGGCAAGAGCGACTAGAACACAGCCACGACTTAATCAAAAACTTCATACAATCCTCAAAGGAAATGGCAGCTTTCTGTTCTAAAATGAAGAACAAATTTTAAAGTGACTGGCACGATTGAAACAATCAAAGCAACTTTAGACTTACAACTCAATCAAATCAACGCAGCTGAAATTCAATCGCTGGCTTAACAACAAGGGAGGCGCTCCAAACAATCACATCAACTCACTCAAAGCTTGCTAATATTATGTAAGTACACAATTTATTGCTTTCAAGCTTTCTCAAGTTCGGCAGGATCTGCTGTAGCCCTTGGATCAAGGGCGTGTCCGCTTTTGATGAGGCGGTTAAAATTCATCAAATGACTTCGATGAAGTCATACTTCTCCTCGATTGAGGTAGAAAGTAAATCTAATCAAAATAAATTTGATTAGGCTCCAGCTTCTAAAAATCCTTTGTGACATGCAACTCTTTTTATCAAGCTCCGATTAGCAGTTATCAATTACAAATAAGACAATTCAGGGAGAGCCGCCAGAAAAATCAGAGGTGAAAGATCTTGAAGAAAATAACTATAAGCAATGAGAAAGCTAGCAAAATAAACTGCGGTAAATTATTATAACTAGATAATTAAGTTTAGCTAGAAATTAATTCAATTTAAAATTTTCACTCTTTATTCCTTTCTTTTCCAAACTTCTTCATAATTTTGATTTCCTTATAGACCTTTTTAAAATATTTATTATCTCTCCGATTTTTCGTAATTTTTCCTATCTGTGCCTCTTATTTTGCAAATGCTATTTAAAACTGTCTGATACACTGATATCGTTTTAGCGACAGGCTTCGGAAAAAAACCAATAAGTACAGACGAATAATTCCACAACTTTTATAATTTCTTAAGCCTAGTGTGGATGGCTGCCGATGATAGATGCTCCTTGAAACTTGGTTTCTGCTCCATTGAAACTTGCTACCTCGATAGTTCTCGTTTAGCGCCGAGTTCTCTATTGACTCACCAATTAAGTGGAATATATTTTGCGACTATAAAAACGTTAAAGCAAGAGATGATCGCAAGTGCGACCGCTCTTCTCTTGTGCTACACTCAGAGGCCAAGATTGATAAGCCTCCTCCAATTAAATACAAAACTTAAATAGAGGACATCCCCTTTGATGCTTCCCATACTTATCTTGGTTGGGGCTGTCTGCCAGCTGACTGTAGAGATAAGACCATACACAATCTTACTCTGAAGTTTCTTGCCTCTACTAATTTGATCAAGCCCAATCTGGAGAAGCTAGCTAAGACCAGTTTCATCAGGGTGATGAGGAAACCTAAGTGTTATTAATATTATTAAGTTTAAATAAAGCTTATAAATTAGATATAGATAACCTATCTAAGCAATCCTCACTTTCGCCTTCAAGAAAGTATCACAGAGGCTCCAGCTAAATGTCCTTTAGGGCCTGAATTAAGGATTTCTTATAGAGACTGCAGCTCCAATCAACTCTCGTCCTCAGAATCTCTTGAGCTAGATTGATTAGTCTTTGGTGAGTCATCGGCTGGTTTCCCTGGGTTTGGTTCATAGCATAGGATGATCGTTATTAGCGGTCAAAAAGTTTGAGCTTGAGCTTTTGCCTCTTTATAATTGCAAAGAGTTTCTCGACAGGTGCCAGTTTAAAGTGGTAAGGCCCCAGAAACATTATTGGGAGGGCAAGCTGCTGAATTTTGGATTTCAAGAATGAGCTCCTGTGGTACGAAGCGTTGTCGAGCATTATAATATACCGCTCCCTCCAGGACGGGCTCTCCTAATCGAGCTCTATGACTAGCTTCAAGAGAAAGTCATAAACGGCCTTGCTGTTGTTTAGTCCAGCGTTGATCGAGAAGTAGGCCTTATTATCACTACTTAGACCTGCAATAATGCTAACTTAGCTGAGCCTAGTAGAGGACGTCGAGAAACTCTATCGCCTTCTCTGCACCCAGCCTTTTCGATTAGTTACAGTAAACTACAGAGCGCTCTCGTCAACGTTGATAACAGTCTTCCCATCCCAGAGGTTTTTAATGAAGTAATATGCAGCTATCTGCCTCTCTATGAGCGAGCTCCGCAAGTTTACTCTGTGGCTCAAGAAACTAACGTTCTTGAATTTAAACCCTAGTACAGTGCGTATGAAACCTCTCAAAGCTGAGATTGACAAAAGAGTTCCAAACTCAGACTCCAGCTTTGAAGCCACTTCTGCAAGAGAAGTAAGCCCATGAGAGTCTATCAATTCTTTCCTCAGAAAATTTTCCTCTAACTTACTGAGCTTAGAGGTACCTCGAGCCATATTGAGCTGCTTTCTGTCTCCTTAAGGCTCTGCAGACTTAATGATCGTTCTCACGCGATGCTTACTTATGCCAAAGCGCTTAGAGATCTAGCTTGCGGGAACCTTATGCTGCTTGTGGAGATTTCTTACCTAGAGAAGAATCTTTTCTTAGCAATTTTCAGCTCTGCTTTAGATGATTCAACCCTCCTGCAAGAGCCGAGGTGCTAGAGCTGATAGAGAAGTTCAATTTGAACTTTGATCTCCGAGAGAGCGGATTCATATTGCGAGGGCTAAAGTTGTCTTCTCCTTTATCGAAGGTTTTTTATTTAATTAATAAGACCCTGCTCCTGATCTGACACTCCATTTTAACTGCCTACAAACTTACTTGCTACCCTAAGGACGCTAAGCAAGACTCTGCCAGCATCTAAGCCTCCAAGGCCTGGCTCGTCCCCGATTATTTATCTGGCAACAGCTCTAGGGTCTTACCATAGAGAGGGCACTCGCAACTCCTGTGTGTTGTCGCAAGCTTATTTCTCGAGTTTGGCTAATCTGTCCGTATTTATAGAGAAAACTTTGACCGGCTGGATGAAATCGCCTCCTAGTATCAAGAGAGAGGTAGAGAGGCCGAAACCTTCCTCTCCTCTTGAAGAATGAAGATCTTCACTATCCTCGCTGTCTTCACTTTCAACATCCTCTTCCTTCAATTACCTTTCCACCTTCCTCTTGAAGAAATCCGTTATCTTCGACTTGAATGATTTTATCGTATTCATTTCTTGATAAAAGGAAAGTTCACTTGCTTTATCTGTTTTCTTTCTAAAGAATTCTTTTGCGCAGGGTTTGATTTCTCGGGGCTATAGTGGCTCCCTATTTGAGAGGTGACAAAAAATTATTAATAATTATTAAATAAATCTTTTTCAAGATCTCAAGGACCAACCAGCAATCGCCTCTTCAATGAACTACTCGAGCGTAAACGTTCATAGTGTGAGAGAGAAGATCGGTAGCAAGAAAGAGCTTTACGACTTCCTCACGTAAGACTGCAACGCTTTCCTCCCTAAGCTGACTTGCACGAATGTGTACTTCCTTAAGAGCATCATAAATGGACAGAAGGAGGTACTAGTTTTGTTGTCCATTAAGATTTTAGTATCTTAAAAGAGGCGAAGTTATCGTGAGCGCAGTACCATAAATTGAAGGCTTGACCGCAGAGGATTTCATGGATTTCGCCTAGACGTCTCCAAGAATCCTGGCCTACTTTCCAGACTAATGCGATTGGCTGCACCTCGACAAGAAATGGGTCTGCGACATGGTCATGTCTCTGGATAAAGATGGAGCCCTTGCTATGATAAACAAAGCGAAGGAAGCGCGTAGAGAGAAATTTAATTAGAAGTAGAATCTCATCATCCAGATGAGACCAGAAATCGCGCAAGCTCTCAACCAAACTCTCCAATTTAGTAGTAAGTATTATTCTTTGATCACATCGTCTAGATTAAAAAGGACGCTCGGCATTTCTGCTGAAAGACTCTTCAAATCGTAAGAGGAATAAAAAGGAGCTCGAGGAAGTCAAGCAAGAGTAAAATCTGCTTAGCAAGAGCAAGCAGAAGTACCTGGAGCAAAACAAGAGAGTGAGAGAGGAGTTTGGCGATCTTCAACAGTAAGTTGAGGAGCTTCAGGACTACAAACAGCTCGTGATGTAACTTCACTCAGCAGGCGTTATAAATGAAGAAGGCAATCCATTGCCTTAGAGCTTTCTGCCTAATGATAGAATGGAGTGAAAGGACTTGCACTGACTTATGATTAATTATTTAAAAATTAACTTAATTTAAGCTCTCTAATCCAACAGCGGTCAGGAGAATGGCTGTGAACCTCATTATCACGTGTATGTCTTGAAGCCCTGGCTCGATGCTAATCACTTCGCACCTTTCGAAGTAGCCCTTGTGGTCCTTCTGAGGAGATTACTTGAATTGCCGATTTCGATTCTGACGAGGTCACTCAAGGCTGGAGTCCCAGGCTTTAGTCTGAGAGCCTGAGGTAATTATTTTTCATCTGATGGTCTGGGTTAGAGTAAGGTGCCACTCTTTCTCTGAGGAGTTCTCCTTCCCGCCACCTGACAATCTTTCTTCAAAATAGAAGCTTTGCCATAATTTTCGTCAATCCTCTCATCCTCCGATTCTGAGCTCTCTCTCGCCCTAGAGCCAGGGTGTCTCCGAGAGTGGCGCACAAACCGCCGCATCTGTGGTGAAGAGGAAGGTCTCGCCACTTCTTTGCTGATCTCCAAAGGTTGAGACTCTAGGTTCATTTCATTCGGCACAGACTCTTCCATCTTCATACTTTTGCCAATAGAAGCCGAGCTAAGCTCTGCGCCTGATATTTAATTGCTCGATATTGTGGAAGGCGCAATAAGCCCCTAAGAGACCTCTTCAGGGCCTTGAGAGCTCTAACAATGAGACGAGGGCCCTAGACTTTCGACGCTTTTTTGGGATAGGGTGAGGCTTACCTCCTCTTCACTTTGCTTCTATAATAGAGACGACAGCTTAGCAAACCTAAGATGATTCTCATTCTCTATGAACTCTTGTTTGCAAGAGATAGCCTGCTCTACTGTGTCTTGAGAATCACTCTGCCAGATGAGGTGCCGCCACTGACCTCTATTCTCGAGACGTCCAACTCGGCCGATCACCTGCTCCGTAGATCATTTGCTAAATACATCTGCAATTATCAAATACACTCCTCCATTAGTCTCGATCTCTCGAGAGGACGGCAAATCTGTGCCTCGACCTTGCATCTCTGACAGCAGGAAGGCTCCATAACGCTTGCTGACGTTAGGCGCATTGAATTTTTCCTCGAGATAAGCGTCAGCTCTCGAGCCCTTGACTGTCTTCATACTGAAAAACTAAATTTCCTTGAACTTCTTGAAGTAGGTCTCGATCATTGAGTATGAAGGGCCTGCCACTATGAGCAGTGGAGTCAGAAGGGTTTGCTTTAGTGCCAGCTCATAGAGGAACTTGCAAAACTGTGCCTAGCTAGAGGAGAACAACACATCCTGGAGATGCACCTTCTTATCTGCTTTTATCTGGCTGATGCTTGGGAATCTTACTTCCGTAGTTTCAAAGGCCAGGCTCAAGCAAACTTCCTCTTTCTAAGAGAGGGTAGATCCTGTGAGCGCGATCACTCTCCTGGCTCTCCTCAGGCTTTGGATAATCATATCCATTTGCGGCGGCGAAGAGTCAAAGATAATCCAATCGTACTCATCAACAATTACTGTCGAGCTGCTTACAAAATCCTAAAAGTCTGGGTCTTCTAATTAACTCTCAAAGTACTTTTAAGTCATATAGTAAACTCCTTTCTTTTTCTCATAATTGTTTAAGTTTGAGTAAAGATTGCATCCAGTTAGAAGCTTCTAAAATCTCTTCTCATCTCTGAGAATGAGGTAATCATTCTTCCCTAGAACTATGGAACTGCATTTATTCTCTAGGGTGGAGGTGATTGCGATCGAGGATGCCAGCAAGGTTTTTCCATTCCCTATTCCGAAGTTCAGGAAAAAGTATCGATCCTTCTACGAATTAACAAAGTTAAGGCAGAGCTTTTGCAGTCCCAGGTACTTAAAGCCGAGAAGGCTCTCGAGCCTTGTCATGCAATCACTCTTATTCGCCATGTTTTCGGATATATCATTGCAATAGGACTAAACGCTCTAGCAGTTTTTGTTGAGCTTCTTCAGCTTGCAGACCATCTTATAAAATTGTTGGTGAGAGAAGTCGTCTTAAGCTTTCGGGTTCTTTAGAATTTGCTTGATGGAACCCAAGTTCCCATTGATTAGATCAGCTATGAGATCAGGCCGATTCTTTATCCCTTTCTCTAGCTGAATAGCCACCACCTTGTTGATGACCTCTACTATGGCTTGGACTTTGCCAACCCAAGCTGGATTTCTTTCTTTGAGCTCAACTGAAATTTAAGCTACTAGTAGGGCGAAGTCAGACTGATCGAGGAAATCCCACTTTGAGATGAAGATCCCTTTGATAAGATCAATCATCTAATCTAGCTCCTCGTATGTTTTGGCTTAGCAAAGTGCGCATATTTAGACGAAGTCACCCACGACTTCCACTGGAATTTATCTGATCAATCTTAGCCCAGACTCTTGCTTTAGAATCTATATAAATGACTTTGTTAGGCAGAGCAGTGTATTCGGCAGCAGTCTGATCACCTAGGCATCAATTTTGTAAGAAGTAAACGTCCCCGCCATCAAGGGCACTATTCCTATGTTCTTACTGTCCAGAAGGACTAACTCCTCCTAAAGCTACGAGAAGTGCTCGAGCTCGTTGATAAAAACGTAATTGGCAAGCCCCAAAGTTTGCTCCGAGTTTGGTCTGTGAGCCAGCAGAGTCATAGAGTTTCGTAGCAGCTCCGAGTCTATATTTATGATCTCATTTCGGTAGTAGAGCAACGATTGTACGAAGAGGCGAGTTTTTATTTGAAGTTCTTGCTTAAGACTGAGATTAAGCTCGTGTACGAGGCTGAACATTCCATCGTAAAAGTTAGAGTTGCACGTAGTCTTTAAGTTGATGAGAAACTCAAGCAAGCTCTGGCTGTTTCGCAGGCAGATCTTTTCAAGAAAGACATATCCTCCTGGGGTTTGAGTAGCATGTACTCTCGGAGGTACTTAGAGGTAATCTCTGACTAGATCTTCGCACCATAGTTGGCCTGGGGAGTAGAGGCAGCTTGTCCTTGCATGGAAGAAGTAGGCTATCTTTAAATAGAGGGAAGAGGCTCAATCATCCCCGAGTAGTTCATGCTTATGATCTAAGCCGAAGACAGGTCTTTGATTGAGACCTCTTTGAGAGATTTGGTGCCTCTTTTTTGGGCCTGTTCAAGACATATTTGCTGAGGAATCGAGGGAGGTCCTTAGAGTTTTTGAGGGGCTTGAACTCTTCGAGACGAAGGATCTTCTGTAAGTCGTAGTTGTGCGCGGGCAGGATCAACTTTGCCTTGTCTATTAGGTCAGGATGCTCTGCACCCTCGTAGAGAGAGGGTCTTCCCCTCTTCTTGAGAGAGATCTCCTCAAGGTCTGGAATTTCGAATTCAGGATTGA